>APFE030730213.1:0-11484 GCA_000404065.3 Pinus taeda
AATAAATAATAAAATTGATAAACTGAAACAATTTAAATATAAAATTAATAAGTCAGCCCAGTTTAATAATTCTTATTATGTCCACATGGGGTAGCTCAAGCGGCAAGGGCCGTGGAAATGAAGTCTCACCAAACCGGAAGTCTTGGGTTCAAATCTTGGGCTACCCTTCCCCCGTTGAGGGGTACTTAGTGTACTTAGTGGACATGTAAATCGGAGAGTCCCACCCCAGCTTACAAAAAAAATAATTCTTATTATAATACAAAATCTAAAAAGTTACATATAAAAAAATAATTGTCATCTTAACCATAATCAAATGTCATATAATCATAAATTTAATAATTTATTAGCGTGGTCACTGTACGATCTTAAAATATTCCAAAAAGCCCTTCATTAATTGTATTTGGATTAAATCATGTCCCTAAAATCAAATAAAAGCAAAGATACCAAAAAATAATTTATTAGCGTGGTCACTGTAATTTATTAGCGTGGTCACTGTACGATCTTAAAATATTCCAAAAAGCCCTTCATTAATTGTATTTGGATTAAATCATGTCCCTAAAATCAAATAAAAGCAAAGATACCAAAAAATAATTTATTAGCGTGGTCACTGTACGATCTTAAAATATTCCAAAAAGCCCTTCATTAATTGTATTTGGATTAAATCATGTCCCTAAAATCAAATAAAAGCAAAGATACCAAAAAAGGCGATCTTAAAATATTCCAAAAAGCCCTTCATTAATTGTATTTGGATTAAATCATGTCCCTAAAATCAAATAAAAGCAAAGATACCAAAAAAGGAAAAGACGTTTAATTTATTCCTTTATAGGTTAGCTATAAAAGTAAAAGTAGTGGGCATGAAAGAAAATATATGCCCTAAAAGGAATTCGTCCATGTCTTTAGGGTCCTTTACATCAGGGGAGGGAATCAGACTTGGGTTAAATTTGACAGGTGCTTCTATTTATTAGAGAAATTTTTTATGACGGTTTTATTTTTAAATTGCACATCATATGACTTTTAATATTTATTTGTACAAGTTTTATTTAAATTTTGTAATTCTCAAAATTTCTATGATGTGTTGTATCAATCAACTCAAGTGTCATAGTTATACTTTTATTTCAGACTCGTTGATGAAACTTTTTTGTGATTTTTCCAAATTGTTGAAATGTTCATCTTTTTTCTTTTTAAAATAAAAATTGTGAGAAAATAAATTATAAATATGTATCTACATATCTATAAATTTTTTATTTCTAGAAATATATATATAATATATATATATATATATATATATATATATATATATATTATATATAATATAAATATATAATTACTCTCACATGAAAATAGTGACTGTAAATATTATTGCAATTAAAATTGGACAAAAAAAATTCACATGTTTTCTTCGTCACTCTAAACTTTCTATCATCCACAGATTTGCTCTGTTTATATTAGCTTATAACTATTTCATGATAGCAGATATATTTTAGAGATTGAATTATATATTTTCAAAATTCAATCAATATAAACAAGTCAAATAGTTGAATTTTGCGATATCAATAAATTGACTTCTCTTATATCTATGAAAATTAGTAAATCTGTTAAATCTGCAGAGATGACAGATTTATATTCATTGATTATTAAATCTAATTCTATAAGTTCTGAGAATCGATCCTTAGGCTATGATGGTAGGAAACACACATTATCTCCCAATGCAACCATCTAGCACAAATCCCTGTAAATATTACACAAAAGTAAAATAATATTCACCTGGTAATTAATATTTTTCATCTAAATATTGAATTTATTTTCATTGAAAAAAATTCAGAGACTGTCTTGAAATTTGAATAATTTTTTTATCAACTTGGGAATTTCAAAAGAGATCCACTTATTAAATATCACAGTTTTCACACTTTACTTACCCATATTCACAATTTCAAAGATAAGTATTTAGGATTTTGTAAAAAAATTAATTATATTTGACTAGCAAAGCACCTATTTTCATCATTGCTTATGACCTCTTTACACGAATCAAACTAATTATGAAAGCCCTCACATAGAAGTTAGAATGTAGCTATTGTCAATGGCGGTAGAAGAAAAACAGACAAGACACTTCAAAATCATATGCACTCAAAATTTATTGAACATCTCAGAATCCTAATAATTAAAATCATCAATACAAATTATGTGATATAAGTGTTTACTAAAAGAGGGAACTATTGGCGTTGATTTTGCACTAATTTCTGGAGTGTTTCGGCTACTAGAAAATACCAAGATGGACAAGGTGAAGGCTTCAATGGAAAACTGTGTGTTAAGTTGTAAATGGCGGTTGTGTATATAGGTTTACCATTTATTTAGAGCATTGTTTTGTTTTGGATTTTTAGAGGGTTTGGGTTTTGAGATGGTACTATAGAGCCTTTGTGGTAAAGACATGGTAGCCTTAAATGTAAATGGTTGACAGTTTATAATTGTGGAAATAATGAAATAGATGGCCATTTTTACCCTCTTTGATTGGAATCGGTTGTATTGCTGGGCTTTTGATGGATCATAAATTATGGCAATTACTAACCATTCTACAACTTCCCTGCCATTTTAATCTAGTGTATTGATTATTGGTATAGGTTTCTAATTAAAATTAGTTTCAAAAAGTTGTATTTCTGAATTGGGTTTAAGAAAGTTGTATTTCTGAATTGAGTTTTTGGTTGTTTTAAGTTTATTTTTGGGTGATGAATGTGTAATTCCTAATATATGAATTGGAAAAATCCATTATTTACTAAAATAAAATGTAGAGAAAACCTCTCTTTGAATAAAAAGCCAAGCAGACAACTTAATTTTTCCTACGACCTTGAATTTTATAAATTGATTTTTACTTCTAATCAATAGTCCTTCATTTGCTACAATTGTAAAGCACAAGAAGATTCTCACAAGCACAAGAAGATTTTGTTCATATATTAAAATCAAGTTTGATCAAGAATGTAAATATATTCAATGGAGTCATTATTTCAAAACTTTAGGATAAAAAAGCAAAAGAATTTTCAGAGAAAAACAGAAAAGAATCAAGTGCAAAAACCACCTACCTGTAGCCAAATATACCACCAAGAAGCTTACGAACCATTGAAGCTTAAGAACCATTGAACACATTCTTGTTCTCTAAAGAAATCTACCGGCAAGAAGCTCAAGAACCATTGAACATATTCCTGTTCTCAAACTCTGCTGAGTGTTTTTCAATTTGTTCTCAAACTATGATAGCGAAAATGGCTAGAATTTAGAACTTGAATAGGAGTCCGAAAGTTATGAACATAACTGGTAGGGTGGTAACTACTTGCTGAAAGCCTGAGGTCGCGACTCACCAACCCAATTAATTTACGCTACATGAGATGACATTCACACTTAAAAGCTGAAATTTATTGCCTCCTCGTACAGGTTTAACTATGTAACACCTTTTCATCATGGGTTCATGGCTTAGGAGAATATTATATTATTTTTTTAAATTAGGCTTTTATTGTAACAATTACTTCCCTTTGTCCATAGTCTCTATATACGTTCATGCGCTTTAAAAAAATAATTATACAAAATTAGGCATACTTTATATAAAGTTAAAATTGTTCAGCGGTCAAAGCAATTAATTTTATATATGAGATTTTTATTCAACATATCGTATCAGAATCTAAATTTTATCATGCAATAGTTATCAGACATCCCAATATTATAAAAATAAATAGAGCACGAAAAACGCAGGAAGGAAGCATTCTGGGTCTCTTATTTAGTCAACATTAATTAACTGAAACCTGAAACAGCTATTAAACTCTGCCGTCACTGCGGTGTATATATATATATAATAATATGTATAATAATAAAAAATTGAAACTAGTCAATTTTCAATACGTCGGTTAATCTAACATTTTCAAAAATTATTAGCCACTCAGCGATGATGGGTAGATTTGGAAACTAATCGTATTTAATATGTAAAAACCCAAAAAACGGGTATACGGCGTCAAATTAACCCCTGCTTGCAATAACTTTCAAAACAAAGACGCCGACTTCTTAAACTTGGAAATTGGGAGGGAGGGAGTTCATGTTGGCACTAGTCTAACTAGTGCAAAGAATTTTGAGGAAAGTTAAAAAATTTGGCAAGTTTTTTTTAAATTTAAATTATACTTGTTAAACTTTAAAATTTTAGGTGTGTTGGACGTTTTTGATGGTGCTGAATCTATTTCTACCATCAAAAACACGATTCAAACAGTCTCTACAAAATTTTTTGAATTTTTTTATGCAGATTCCGACGACATGCAATTCCTCCGCGCCTCGTTAGAGAACTTCGTTCATGTTGTTCTTGAACTGGAAGCGACTAACTGAATTGTGATTGACAATTTACTTTTACTTTCTGCAGTTAGAATAATAATGTTCATAATCCGCAACAGTTATTCGTTTTTTTGTATTCCAAACGTCAAACGAAAGACAAGGAAAATACGCTGAAACTTGGACTTAGCGAGATATTCATTGAGTCTTGGTTGTGTGTGTATATATATATATATATGCACTTGCTTGCTCTGAATTCTGAGTTTTGTGCAGCGCTCTGATTCTGAGTTTTTTGTGAGGCTTGTAGCTTTGTGCATTGCTCTGATTCTGAGTTTTTTGTGAGGCTTGTAGCTTTGTGCATTGCTCTGATTCTGAGTTTTTTTTGTGAGGCTTGTAGCATTGTGCATTGCTCTGATTCTGAGTTTTGTGTGAGACGTGTAGCTGCACTAGCTTGCTCTGACTCCTGAATTTTGTGTGAGATAACAGTTTGGAAATCCTCCACAGTAGTGGCCACTATATGGAGTTTTAGCTTTCCTTTGTATGCAGATTTTGTATTACTATTGCTGGGAGTCAAGGTGTAGTAATTGTGAGAGTTTTCAAGATATACCCACTAGTGGGAGGGCTGTTTTATAGTGTTATGTTATAAAGGGATTGCACAACTTTATTACATTGTGTGTCAAGGAGAGATATGGAAAATATGAAGTCTGATTGGGGTATCATCTCTGGATTTATTGGTGTGGCCATACACATGACAATCCAGCACATACTTCAGCACATCTATATTGCCAATCGCTGCAAGAAAGAGTTGGCAGTTCTGAAAGAATTGGTAATGAGCATCGAGCTTACCATTCTGCACATCCAGCAAAATCGCTTGGTATTCAAAACTGAAAAAGATAAAGAAAATGCGCCTTCAGCTGTCAACAGATGGCTTAATGACCTGGACGATCTTCTCCTTCAAGCATCAGAAATTGTGCAACAGTGCTCAATACCAGAGTCCCGCGCTAATTTTTCTTGTTGTCAACCTAAAAAGAAGATTCTATCTTTGAATAAAGATATTAGAGAGCGTCTAAAATTGTCTCCTTTACTTGTCCAAATTCCAGAAGGCCAAGTGGGAGACAGTCGGAAGGTTCTGGAGGGACTTGGGCAGACTAAGGACCGCCTAGAAGCCTTGGCTTCTTCTGCAACGACTTCCAAAACAGCAAGGAAGAACTTGATGGTCAGTGATAGTGTTCTCACTGCATTGTCAGAAATGGGAGATGCAGATACGTGCACAATAGAAAACAACAAGGAAAAATATATAGTGGGACAAAGTCAAGCCTTTGAAAATCTGCAGAAGTTGGTGAAGTTGGTGATAGATGATGTAAAGGGTGAGAACATTGGCGTGTTTGGCAAGCGTGGATCCGGAAAATCCCTCCTTCTCAGGACAGTCTACAACAAGCAAGAGGTACGCACTCATTTTAGCGAGGGTTTAATACTCTGGCTCACTGTTTCGCAAAAATTTTGTTTTAAAAGTCTTGTGAATGATCTCTGTAAGCAAATCGCCATACAAAAAAATGATTTAGATTTGATTAAAGATAAAGAAGAAGTAGACCAGAAAAATTGGTTGAATCAACAACTGCAGGACAGTAGCAGGTTTGTGTTGTTTTTAGATGATGTTTGTGAAAATAATGCCACGAGTTTGTTGGAGGAACTGGGTATAAAGCAGTCTGTAAGTGATCACAGTAACTCCAAAGTTGTTGCCAGTTATAGGGACCCCAATGCATCGTCAGAAATGGGAATTGCAGATAAGTACTCAATAACAATGCCCGCCTTGAACAGAGATGACAGTTGGTTGTTATTTAAAGAACATGCATTTCCTTATAATAAAGGAATGGCGCCCTCCAACATCGATGAGGAAAACTTGGCAAAGCTTGTGTGTGAGAAGTGTGGAGGGCTTCCCCTGGCAATAAAAGTAGTAGGGAGGGCAATGGCCGGCGGTACTGATCTGCAGCAGTGGGAATGGGCTCTTCAGAGCCTGCTCAAAGCAATCCAAGACACAACAGAAAGCAGTGGGCCAAGAGCGACCCAAGACACAGCAGAAAGCAGTGGGTCAAGATCGACCCAAGAAACAACAGAAATCAGTGGACCAAGCGCAACCCAAGACACAACAGAAGGCATTGGGCCAAAAGCGACCAAAGGTACAACAGAAAGCATCGGGCAACCCTTGAATGCTTGCTTAAGGTTAAGTTTGGACGCACTGGGCAACCAGGACTTTAATTTGCAATTGTGCTTTCTTTACATAGCTGCGGCCTTTTCAGAAGATGCAATTATTGATGCCCAGGAGGTGATTCCCTTGTTGATCGGAGAAGGTCTCCTTGCAAGGAAAGTGCTAAAACATGTACCTCAACCCACAGTTTTAGCAGATCGTCGTTTGATTGAACCAATGATAATAAACACTGAAGGGCGCCCAGTTTGCCTGAGGATGCAGGACCCATTTGAGCTCGGAAGGCTTTATCTGGACCTGTTAGCAGAACGTTGTTTGATTGAACCGACGGCCAGAGACGCTACTGGGCGTGTGCTTTGCTTCAGGATGCTCAAAGTTGTGCATGATTGGGCAATCCCAATTGCTAAGGATGAGGGAAATTTCTACCATTGTGTGGATAACAGGTTGGAGGATTTGCAGAAAGATGGATCTGCAAAGAACAAAAGGATTTTCTTGAGCTGCGACAAATTGAGTTCTTTTCCGCAATTTTCTTCCCCTTCACATTTAATATGCTCATCGTTGATTTCTCAAAACAAAGAATTGAAAATTCCTAGAAAGGTGTTCGGCAGTATGCTGTCTCTCAACAGTATGCTGTCTCTCAAGGTTCTGGATTTGAGTGGGACATCAGCCGCCTCATTGCCAGAGAATATGGGTCGTTTGAAGCAGTTAAGATGCCTAAAGTTATCGGGCAGGCCGATCAAAAGACTCCCTAAATCTCTTACAGCTCTTGGATACCTCGAGATCCTTGATGTTAGCTTCACTGACATTGAAAAATTGTTGAAAATTGTAATTCCAACTGTGCGTGAGTGTTTCAGCGTGCAGCGATCCCAGCAACCCCAGCAATTCAGCCCAACGAATTCAGCGATCAGCAACCTCAGCGATCAGCTGATATCGCATCGGCATATCGCATCGGCGGAATAGAAGTGGAGCCTTATAAAGTTGTTTTTACCATTTGCGATGAGCCAGACCCGATGAAGGAAATAATCTCTTTTTGATAAATTATCGGGTCCATATTATTTTCGCTATCGGCGAAAACCAAGTGGTCAGCTCTTTCCCATGCGATAAGCTCTCACCCGATATTGTGGACCCGACTGCTGTTCAACATTTTGGTTCATAATTTTTCGGGTCCGCAAGTGGCTCATTATATATATATTTTTTATGCATATATTATAATATATATATCGGGGTTATCGGGCCATGTGGTGATCGGGATTTCGCAATCCGCAGAAACCATGGGTGCACATATGTGTGCCATGCGATAAAGCCTGGACCCGATATAGTTCCAAAAGCACATTTTATAATGGGTGAAGTAAAAGCCTGGGAAAGGATTTTGACGTGAAGTGTAAGTCCTCTTACCGCCATTTTATCTCAGTAAGACAGTAAATGATATTTACTGTGGCTGGTATGGTGAAGTTTTAATTCTTCCTGAGCGGGAGTATGGGCATAGAAAAATATCAGTGAAAGCATTTAATTTTCACTGTCTTCCTTTTACGGAAGTATGGGATGTAAGTCCTCCCTCTGGTAAGTCATATCGTAATGATATTGTGAAATACGCACAGCAGTGCGAAGCAAGTAAGAGCAATAGAGAAACATGCACAGCAGTGCGAAGAATAAATGAATGTAATAGAAATACCCACAGCAGTGCGAAGCATAAGTGAGAGCAATGGAGAAATAAGCACAGCAGTGCGAAGCAAAGAGAGAAGGGAACGCACAGGAGTGTGCATGAATATTTTTGTGGGTTGAAATGTTTGATGAGAAAATGGTAAAACGCAGCAGCAGCGTAAAAACCTTTTCTTGGGTAATGTAAGAATTGTAAAAAGGAATGCACAGAGAAGCAGTGAAGTGAATGAAGAAAACCAGGGGCAGTTTTGGTTTCAAAACCATGAAT
The DNA here is from genome assembly GCA_000404065.3 of Pinus taeda. Classification (NCBI taxonomy): domain Eukaryota; kingdom Viridiplantae; phylum Streptophyta; class Pinopsida; order Pinales; family Pinaceae; genus Pinus; species Pinus taeda. The sequence goes on from APFE030730213.1 coordinate 8,424, forward strand.
AGTTTCACACAGCAGTGAAAAGGTAAATGTGTAAATCCCTGTAATTTTTGTTTTAACACAGCAGTGAATGTAAATGAAATATTTACACACAGTGGTGTAAAATTTCAAAGGAGGCAGAGTAATCTTTGTTGTAATGTTTTGGTGAATCCCTCTGAGTGAAAGAGGATGAATGTAATGTTTTGATGAATCCCTCTAAGTGAAAGAGGATGAATATGTCTTAGTAATTTCTCAGGTGAAAACAGAGTTATGGTTGAATGTTTCTTTTGGTAAATCCCTCTCAGCAAAGAGGATGAATGTATATCAGTCATTTTATTTTAATGAATAGAGATCTTTTATGGTGGTGAAATACTCTGTTCTCAGTTTTTTTTTAAAAAGGGTCCTCTGTGCAAAAAGATCCTGGAGCAAAGGTAACAGAGCACTGACTTTGTGTTCAGTTAATGTTTGGTTTTGGTATTTTCCCATTGTAACAAAAATACCCAACAGTGGTATCAGAGCTAGTCCAGGCTCTTTGATGGTGACAGAGCAGGTTCATGCTCTTTGAAGTGTCAAAGAAGCTGAAGGAAAGACCGTTGTTGCAGCAGCAGTAAAGCTTCTCCAGCTGTGTGAAGTTTCAGCCAAAGGGATTCAGGTATTTCTCAAGTTTTTCTGTGTTGCTATTGAAGAAACAGTCAGTGGTTTTAAAAAAAAAAAACACAGTCAAGTATATTTGAAGCAATAGTTTAAAGTGCAAGGAATGGCCAGCGTCAGCACTAGCATGGGTATGTTTAATACTCAGCTCCCACTATTAAATGGGGAAAACTATGACTATTGGACAATAGTTATGAGAGCCTTGTTTACCTCACAAGATTTATGGCAATTTGTTGAAGATGGTTTTGAAGAACTAACAGATGAAAATGAGTTTAACAGATTAACTCAGGCAGAGAAAGATCTGCTGAAGAGCTATAAAAAGAAGGATGCTTTGGCCCTCTACTTCTTGTATCGAGCAGTGGACCAGAGTGTGTTTCCAAGGATAGCAACAGCTATGACATCCAAAGAAGCATGGGAAACTCTCAAGATAGCCTATCAAGGCATGGAGAAAGTAAAGACAGTAAAACCTCAGTTTATTGAGGAGGAAGCCTGTGATGAAAACTTAGAGAAAACAGTGAATGATAAAAATTGTTTGTCTCGTGATGATGATGATGAGGAGATGGCTGAAATACATCCCCAAACAGTAGCACCAACACAAGGGCAGCAAGAGACACCCTTGAGGAGAAATGAACGTGCTTCTCCAAGCAAACCACAAAAGGCAATAAATGAAGGTACGAATTCTTTGTTTGCTTTATCTAGTCATGTTGATGACTTTGTTAATTTAAAAAATGCAGTTGAAGATAGGAAATGGACAAAACCCATGAATGGGAGAAAGGAATTGAAGTTACTTGAAGATCTGTTTAAAGAATATGGAGTTCGATATGTAACTCATGCCAAGATGGCTAAGATGGGCTTTACTGCCAACACCCTTGTCAATATGACAGAGGAAGAGATTGAAGATTTGATGATGACCCTGATAGAACTCTATCAGATGGATCTTCCCATAGGGAAGAGATTTGAAACTACATCTGCCATGAGAGCAAAGAAGGAGCAAGTCACTGATATTCTGACCAAACCATTGGATCAGAAAAGTTTCGAATTTTTGATGAAATGTCTAGGTAAGACTAATAGCCCAGCAGTTGAGCTCCCTAGCTGATCTAAATTTGTTTTGAGAAAAATCTGCCCAAAGAAGACAAGCACACATTAAAGGAGAGCTTGTAATTTTTGTTGCTGAAATATCTTAACAGTCACTCTTTGATGAAGACCTTTTATAAAGAAAAAATATGAAGTTAAATCTGCCATAAAAGCAGAGAAGAAAAAGGGGCAGCGCTCAAATGTGAAGTGTAGCAGCGCAATAAGAAAAGTATGCAAAGCATGGAGATCCTCACAGCAGTGGGAAGATAGAATATAAAACAACAGTTTTTAAATTTTTGTTATGCAGCCATGCATGAATTTTTTTTGTTGAGAATGTTTATTTTATGCACTGTAGTGCAGAGGTGAAGCAGCTTTGAGCTTGTGGAAGCAAAAGCCATGAAGGCATGTTTTTGTAATGGTTGTGAAGTGATGATATGCATTGTAATGCAAAACAAGGAGATCTGCACATCAGTGCGAAGGCAGAACAAAAGGCAAAAGATGAAAAGTGAAATGGTTCGCAACAGCGAATAAAATCCCAGAAGAGCACAATAGTGTGACAGGAAGAAAGACTTGTGGCAGCAAGTGAAAGTTTGGAATTCTTTTTACAGGTGCTTATAGTTTGATGAAATGAATGGGAATAAAATTTTTTTATGTAATGTGAAAACTCATAATTTTAAATGTAATGAAAAATTTCACACATGAGTGAATGTGAAATAAATTCTTATTTTACAGCAGTAAACCAAAGTAAGAATTTCCCAGCTTACAACAGTAAATGCAAAAGTTTTTAACACAGCAGCTTGTTGAGAAGAAAAAGGATTCGGAGCAGCTTGCAAATGGAATATAAGTTTTTCACAGCAGTGTGAATTGGAACGCATAGCAGCGTAATGATGTTTGGTTGTTTGCTGGTGGGAAAGGAAAGGAATGCCTAGCAGCGCAAATCTCATAATTTTTGTTGGTGAAGATATGTCAGTAATGTGAAGCAAGTGAAGAACGCAGCGAGCAGAGTAAATAAAACCAGAAGACTTTTACAGCAGTAAAAGTAAATTTTATTTTTCACACAGCAGTGAAAAAGAGGTATGTAAATTATGTTTTGTTGGGAGATTGAAATGCATTAAAATGCAGTGCGAATGTATCTGGTTGTAATCCCTCTATTAAAGAGGAAGGTGCTTTTTAGCACAGTCTTTTGGTGAAGCCCTCTGTTAAAGAGGAAGGTGTTTATTGTTATGGTAAATCCCTCTGTCACGAGGAAGGTGCTCTTAAGCACAGTTTCAGGTTAATCCCTCTATTAAGAGGAAGACTATTTTGTTGCTTGTGGAACTGCATCTGAAGCAGTGTTAGTGAATCCCTCTCTTAAGAGGAA
>APFE030730222.1:1480-25830 GCA_000404065.3 Pinus taeda
GGGGTGGGGGCGGAACCCCCCCTTCATTGCTCCGATTGCGCAGTGGGGGGGTCACAGTTGGGGTGGTAGCCCCCCCTGTCCGTGGGGTTTGAGAGGGGCGGGTAGCCCCTCTCTACGGGGTCTGGGGCAGTGCCCCAGGAAATTTTTTTTGGACCCTATATTAGGTTGGCCGAACCTACCTATGGTTTTCGATCCATGGTTTTGGACGCAATGGTTTTCGGTCCATGGTTTTGGACGCAATGGTTTTCGGTCCATGGTATTGGATGCTTCGACATGTATAAATATGTATTGTAACATTGAAAGGAATATAATGAAAAAATCAAGTTGGTAGTCCTGGTTTTGGGATCCAGTGGGAAATCTCTGTGTATATGTGTTTTATGTGTTATTCTCTTGCATTTTTTATTTTTCCTGTGATTTAGAATTCGTATGCAAGTAATTTTTGTACGGGGTTAAAACCTACATAGTGTAGGCCACCACAACCTAGCGTGAAAAATATTTTGCATTGTTGCTTTTCCTGCATAATTTCCTCCCAAGGCTCCTCCATGATCTTTAGTGAGGATGTTATTTCATTCAGAACCAGGCACATATCGTCAGAGTATCTTGTTTGATCTCATCTTATACAAATGTCCCGCAATTACGGAGAAATATGGCACGCACACAACTAACTCTTTCTTCTACTGACTGGTGTATCCTTTTGGAGTTTTTCCTATAGTCAAAAAGTGGATAATATTTGCAAAATGGTTATCTGCTACATGCACCACAAAGAGATGTGCATCGGACAACCCTTCCTCCAAATTCATAGGCTCCTCCCCTATTTCAATCTGCGACAAATGGTCAGGTCCTGCATTCAACCTTCCTAGCTTCACAATTACCTCAAAGTCATATTCCTGATATAGCAGCAACCATCTACATATCTCCCCCCCCCCCCCCCCCCCCCCCCCCCCCCCACAACATAGGTTTTATTGACTAGATACTTCAGGCATAATGATCTATGTACATTTTAAAATGTCGACCCAACAGATAGTGTCTGAACTTTTGGAGCGTGTACACCATAGCCAATCCTTTGTGCTCTATTGTTGAGTAATTCTTCTCAGCCTTTAACAACTTTATACTTGCAAATGCTATAGGATGATCCACCTCTCCTTCACCAGCCTCTGTCAGTACTGCTCCCAGTGTAATACACGAGGCATCAATGTGCACGTGGAATTCTTTCTTCCAATTTGGTAACACCAACATCGACACAGTGACCATGTTTTCTTTTAAGACATATAGACTGCACTCACATTCTTCATCCTAATAGAATGCAACATCCTTCTTTAATAGTTTCTCCATAGGTGTGACAATCTGAGCATAAGCCTTGATGAACTTTCGATAATACCCAGTATGGCCTAGTGTGACATGGAACTGGTTGACACTCCTTGGGGCCTCCAAATTCACTATTACCATGATCTTGGCAGTTTCCAGCATTAGTCCTTGCTTGCATACCACATGACCTAGCATAATCCGAAGGGGATGCAAAACAAGCACTTCTTTAGGTTCAACGTAATCTGATATCTTTTGCACATATCCAACATTAAGAGTAGATTAGCTACATGGCACTTTACTAACCCAAACACGGCCTAGTCATCAAAATATACCTCCAAGAATATGTGAATAAACTCCTTGAACGTTGCAATGACTACGTGAGGGAATATTGCCAGCAGAATCTTGAGTCCAAATGACATCACATTATACTGGAAACACCCCCATTCTGTCTTGAAGGTTGTTTTTCTCCAATCTTCCAGCGTGATATTAATCTGATGGTACCTGGAGAACCCATCAATGAATGAGTAGGCCTCCTGCCCTCCCACATTATCTAGTACCTCATTAGTAAACGACATTGGGAAATGATCATGGATGCAGGCATTGTTAAGTTTTCTTAGATCTACACAAATCCTTATCTCTCCCTTCTGCTTCTTTTCTTCAACCACCATTGGGCTCATCTAGTTATATTCTTCAACTGGTTCGATGATGCATGCTTCTATCATCTTATCCAACTCTAAGTGAACCTTTTCCTTATATTTGGGATTAAGGCGATATGGCCTCCGCTTAATAGGCTTCGCATCTAGCTTTACGGTAATATTTATCACGCCCAAGTCGCCTATGATGCCCTTTAGGTCTGGAAATTTCGTAGGAAACAAATCTTGATATTCGTGGAGCAACTCAGGAACCTTATCCACTATCGCATCATCCCATTAATCCCCAATCTTTGCAAATTTAACCTCTGCTCCAGTACGAATGTTTACTTGCCTAGTCTTCAATCACGTGGTGATATCTTGGTTCTCTATCTTTGGACCTTCGACCTTGTGGTGGCCTTCTGCTTCTAGGATTTTGATATTTCATGGATCCTCATCCTCCCGTTCAACAACCATATTATAGCATTCCAGTGCATGGCACCACTGGGTTGAACTAATTCCAAATGATCCTTTAGTATTATGAATATCATTACCTTAACCTCCTGCAGAGCTTCATTAGATCTTTCGAACCCATCTTCAAAACTGAAGGTCATAAAAAATCCTTCCCTTAAGATATCCCACTCCACGGTGCCATGGCAGAGTTTCGTTTCCATGTACCAATTCATAGGGATTATATCTAGAGTGTGACAGAATAAATACAACCACTCTAGCTGTGGATCTGTTCCATAAACTTTACTCCATTTTGATAAATGATCGCATGGATCATTTCTTCAATCATATTTCTCAGTCAGTCAAACTTTTGGGTGACCAAATCGCAACCTCATCATTTTCCTATAATTGTGCCATTCATCAAAGCTGTCTTTGTGCGTACCCCACCACCATGCAGGTGTAGCGCGCAGTGCCAAATCTAGCACTTGAAAGTGATGATCCTCTGGGACTTCTCTTTCAAAAGAATCCAAAAACTTATCTACATCAGTTAAACCATTGTAATAAGGTAAATTTCTTACCTCCAATGACACACATCCCAACAATTTAATCATCATATTGTAGCGCAATGTAGATACTTCATGTAACCTATTGTACCAATGCTCAAATTCTTCATCTACGTTTGAGGTATAAGTTCTTCTATGGTCCCATGCAATCTGACCATCAGATGTTGGATTAATCTAGTCTTAGTCTCGCATTGTTATTCTGTAAATCTGATCCAAATCATCACCACTTTCTGCATAGTCACGCACTGATTTAGTATATCGCGGTCCTTCTGCAAGGTCCAATGGTACTACAACATAGAGCCATTTCCTTTCAAACGACATTGTTCGCTTCTTCAACTTTATTACCCCATTCATATCAATAGCCCAATCAATTCCAATGAGCACGGGGTATGGATTGTTGTCATCAACTATTTCTATCACTTCAAAATCAGGCAACACGCTCGCACCTTCTATATCTACAATGACTCCATGTAATCATCCCATAGGGTTAATCTTTTGTTGGTTCTCCATCCTCAATTGAATCGGGGACCACTACAGTGCAACTCTTCCAATTCTTTCCCATGTCTACTTAGGCAAAACGTTCGCATCAGATCCTAGATCCAAAATAACCTGGTCCATCTCATAGTCTCCTATTTGTCTGGTGAGCCTCATCTTGTGCCCTATTCTTGTCTTATGTTTGGCAATCTTTCTGACTACACGGTGTCCTTTAGGAGCATTTTCCTTACTAGCACACTTGTTTATCAACCCCTGTAGCCCTCTCATAACCTTTCTATCGCTCAACATTTTCATACAAGTCTCCAAGAAGGTGCTAAGCACAGAGGGGTGAACCTTTGTAGGCGTGCCAATTTCTGGTAGTTTGTCCTGACTTGCTAAGGTAGAGGCCTCAACAAAGCTTTTCTTCACCTCCATAAACATTTCTTTCGGATGATTCAAATCAAAACCAATCTATATTTCTGGGGCCTTACAGACCCACCCACTTTCTTTAGGTTGTTTTCCTTTATCATCACTAGTTGTTATTCCACTTCTTATCATGATATTAACATTTAGATCTTCCTTGTGAGGCTTATCCCTCATCATTTCCAAGTTTTGGGTAGGCTACGTCATCTTCTCCTGCATCTTAGCTATCAAAACATGACATTATTCTATTGTGTGGTCAAATTGAGTGCCGTATTTACATGATGAGCACATTTGACTCATATAATCCCATGCATAGTGCCTTGGTGTTTCAAAATTATAGCAAATGACCCATCCACAACCACTACCAGTTCCTCCTCCTCCTCGACCTCATCTGCACCCCTCATATCCTCCATGCACTCCTCCAATGCCTTGATCTAGAGGCCGTGTTGCTACTTGCATTCGATATGTAGGTGACCTTTCCATCATCAAATCATAGCTATACAATGGTGCTCATCGTGTCCCACCGATTTGTAGAAATCCAAAACAATTGTTGTGGTGTCTGCACAAACTTTTGCAGAAAATGGAAATTATCTATTACATGTTTTCTGGCCACCTAACAAATAGCGCACCATAGTGCGGGTCCCATACTTTCTCCTGATGGAGCTTACTACCTCAAGGGCATCGATCCCCCCCCCCTTGTGATTTAATTTGTGAAGATAGGGAAATGATCCTTATCATGCCCTTGGCTATTACACTTGAGGCACCAAACTTCTTCGCACACTTATGTCCTAACCTCCTTTTTTTATTTCAAGTTCTGCAATTCCAAACAGAGGTTCTGCAACTGTGAGTGAATTTGTTGGACTTACAAAGACGTGTCCTGAATAGGTGTTTCATGCAATCTCATCATGATTTCAAGAGCTTCCACTTGAGTTCCTATCTTTTCCTGCGATAAAACAATCCTTAGGTGGGGCAGGAGCAAGGCTATAAACCACTCACAGTGCTGACTATCTGTGAGATGCATATTAGCTTCACAGAGCATGCACTTCAAACTTCGATCTAACTCCCAGGGCATTTCATCAGCCCTCATCGTGATTTCCTTAAATTCAATTACTGATTGCGAGTTAGAATTAGGCTTACCGAATTCTTTGTTTAAAGCATCTTGAGTGTCTGATAACGACACCAACAGGTTATCGGTGCATTGCTTAATGTACCATGTCAATGCGTGATCCTGTAGAGCGGTAACCAACTGCACCTTCTTTATATTATCATCTGTAATTTGTTGTGATTCCCACACATCCTTCACAACAAACCAAAACTGATCCAGATCCTCACTTCCAAATCCCTTGAAAACTGACAACTTAATTGTATTCGACATGTTGAGCAATGGTGGAGGTGGTGGTGGTGTGGACAAAGGTGTATGTTGTGGAGGTGAAGTTCAAGGTGGTGTGGAAGGATGATGTACTCATGAAAAACCCTTTCTTATCAACTAGATAGTGCTCTGTGGTGAGGCCTGTCCCTCATCATCACTTGAAGGAGGTTCGTTCAATGGGCTATATTCAGGACCTGCTTTTTCTTTGTTTCTAAATCTTTGTCCACTTCATGTAGATCCAATCATCAAGGCAATGGAATAACCCATTTTTCACACAAGAGAATATTAATCGAAGTATTCAAAGATCTCAAATAATTACCTCGCAGTCCCTTGAAGAAGCGTCGCTCTAATTTGCTGTAACTAACTAAGGTGTCAATCACGAACTTTGTGACAAATCCTCCTATAACCTGATCGAGCCAATGGTCCAAACCATGTGCGATCTTATCTCTAACGGTTTTCAACATTCACACTAGCTCCAGAGTTCACACTATTGGACTGTCAAGCCTCCACCTTCCTTGGTCATCTACCAATTTAGCTACCCACTCGTATAGTTTAATCGGGAAGGTGCAAAAGAAAATTTTGTGTATTTCTGTGTACAAATATAGGTCTAGCCACTGCTCTTTTGTCAAGCGTGGATTTTTGTTCTCTTGCCCCGTGAATTCATGGATCTTCCTATCCAACCACTTATCAATTTCCTTTTTGGTCAGATTCCAGTGATGCAACATCACACATCTCTTTATGCAGATCTCGGTCCTGGCAACCCATTTTTTTGCTTAATGGGTCCTGACATAGGTTCAAAGTTAGTTGCATAAAATAAAACTCTACACTACTAGCCCTTTCGGAATCAATCCACATAGCATGAACTAAAGCCTCTACCAAAGTAGTATGGGGGAATTCTAGAACCAAGTTTTCGCATCCAAAGATTAGTGTGATGTATTTCTATGCCCTAGATCTTCCTCCACGTAGATCTATAAGCCCATAGAGCTTGGTACTACAATTTCCTTCGAATGGCCTTTAGACCTTTGCAAAGGTCTATGACTGCCTTTTGCAGACCCTGAATAGACGAATTAACTACTTACATGCATGTTAGATTACTCTTAGATCAATATGTGATCAGATCTACCCAATTGTTCAATAAAATTAACATAAAATGTTATAATCTTTGTGTAATCATTTAACGTTAATTGTGTTCATTTAATAAGACAGATGCAATAAATTTGCACATCAATACATCATTATTTCATAAATACATTATTCATTACATAATATATCACAATCATAAATAACAAAAGTACACAAAAATTTCTAAAATAGTCTTCATTATTGATCTTTAGTATAGGTTTATAGACCCAAAACTTCACTGTGCACTCAGCTGCAGACACTACTCTAGGCCTCTGTTCACTTAACTGTAGAGGGTTTCCCCCCTCTAAGACATATTTTCCTATGCTAACTCTCTGTACTCCTTCCACCGTACCCATAGACAAAGACACAGATCCACCTTAGACTCTCTAAGACACACCTATTTATACAATCCCATGGTCTGCAGATTACATAAATGAGGTTAAAAAACCTTTTTGATGCTTAAGTAACTACGCACTCCACGTCCCCAATTCACAAAGACTTTACATCTTTTTACATCAAAACTTGGGCTTTTGTCCTAAAACTAACCCAAGGGACCCCATCCCAACATTCACATTCCTCAAAGAAGATCAACCCTCTATTAATACTCTTGTCTTGGATGCCCTACCACATCCTCAAAGAGTATCAGATACAAGATTCTTAACCAATCCTCAATTATATCTTCCGAAGTGAGGACAATAAAGATGACTCTATCTGGCCCTCTCAATTAGGTAGGGTATGCCCATTCTAATGAAGGAATGTACCCATTCCTATAAAAGGAATGTACCAAAGCTCCCTCTTAATCAGGGACTTGACCAGGGACTTTCTTCCAGCAACACTTTAGGTGGAGATCCTGGGACAACCAGTTGCTTAAAGAGCTCCTCCTTTCGATGTCATGAACATCTTTTCATTTATTCAGGAGTATTTATCTTTTTGGGACTTCTTCGTAGGTTATCGACCATCCATCACTTTCATTCATTAATCATGTTAGTCATGTCATCATTTATTTCATTGGAAAGTGATCCTTCAGTCCATATCTGGGCTTTCCTTCATACCTTTCTACCTTCTTCGCATCATGTTTCCTTCAAGATCTTTCATCCTATCACATGAGTGTAAGTTGTAGATGACATCTAAAATTATTCCTTTGGTATCCCTACAATAGCCCATTTAGATATCGTTCAAAATATAAAATGAACATTAAATAAAAAATACCTTTGTGATGGTATTTTGTCATGACATCTCCTTGTTTGCATCAACATCTTGCATATATACTGATGCATCTCCAAAATGATATACAATCTCAAGAGTCTCTTTCTCTTCTAGACTTTATCAGCATCTTCATATCTTTCCCATGGAGATATCATAGTCAAATATTATAGTCCTTGGATGTTGATTTCCTTATCCATAGTTTCATTTTTCATGATCTGTTCCTTTATTTATCGACACATTTCCTCCTAGGAACTTGAAATCATAGTTCCTTCTACTCTGTCAACCACCTCATATTTCATATGAGGACATATTATGTTGATTTCATCTATTCAATGTGTGAGCCATGCCTTCATGCATCCTTTCATAGGAGGATGTCCTTTCTTTTGATCATTCTCTTGAGGTAGAGCACTCATTCACGATATCTACAACTATATGACATGACTCTATTTTATCAAGTATAAGCATAGATACCTTGTGCCTTTCTTTTGGTCATCTAGAATTCCTTTGAAAAATTTATTGATAGAAAGAAATTCAAACCCTTGACCCGGTTCACTTATTTTGACATCATACTATCATCCCATGAACCTCATACAAGTTGGAACTCCCAGTGGGACACTTGCTTCTTCGAGAAGGTGAACCTTCCAATGAAGATTCTAACAGAGGATCTTGATCATCCTCATCCTTCAAATTCTCCTTTTGAATGATGTATAGTGAGCTTTATACTAGATGAATTTATTTCTCCCATAAGTACTACTTATGCTTCTAATGAGGTTACCAAGAGCTACATCCTTCTATAGGTCACAACCTTAGAATTCTATTTCAGCTATCTTTCATTCTTCTTTATGATGATGCCACAGGATATTGTTTTCAATCATATGCTTCTGTGATGCCATATCCTAACATGATTCATCTTATCATCCTTCTAATGATTTCTTCCATGATACTGATACTTCAAAACAGAAAACTTGAAACATAAAATTGAAAAGAACTAGGTGAGGAAGACTATGTTAATCATAATAGATATAGTTTACCTCCTCCTTGAATTTCATATTTTATCTTCTTCCACTTATTTAGTGATATGGGCTTCTTCACTTCCTCTTCTTTTATTTTCCGTCTTGAGCTTTGGACAATCTCTCTTCTAATTCCTATATTCATGATAGCCATAACATTGAAACTTCGACATGTTCTTCTTCTTTTTCCGAGGACAAAGCTTCCCAAACTTCCCTTTTGTTCTGGCCATGGAAGAAATTGCTTGATCTTGTTCGCTTGATCCTACATCAATTTTTTCCTTCAGCTTTGTTTCTTTTATTTTGCACAAAGGCCATAGTTCATTGAATGGAGTAGCTTCCTTCTTCCCATAGATGATTGATATGAAGTTGACCCATTCCTCTAGTAGTGCATTGAGTACTATGGTACTCATTTACTTGTCAGACATTATTTATCCTAACTCTTGGAGATAGTCTCTTATTTATGACACCATCATAAAGTATGAGGCTATTCCTTCTTATTTTGATATTTTTATCTTGTATAGTTGGATCTTCTTCTTTCATCGGTTAGAAAATTAAACCCTTAACATGACCAATGATTTCATTTTCTATAAGGATCAAATATATCCTCTTCTTCCATGCAAGAAATTTTGACGAGCCAAAAAATTTGTTTCTCTCCTTGCAATACGAAGTCATTTTGACATATTCAAATATAGATATAAAAATACTTACTTGTCAAATGAAGATACTCCTAGATGATGAAATCCTCAACTTGATGCCTTCTTGATTTTGACGATGATATAAATACTAGAAGATGTCTTCTTGGTGAAGATGTCTTTCTTCAAAAGCGATCCTTGGCTCAAACGGAGATGAGGTTGATTCCTTGATGAGGATGATGACAACACTTTCTCCTAGTTTCTTCCCTCAATACAACACTAGTTAAACTTGTTTCACCACCCAAAATTTCAGCCCTTCTTCATAATTTTGGCTCGTTGTAGCAGTTATGTAATTTCATCATTTTCTGCAATAACTCTAGTTCACAAGTGTGGCTAGAATATGGAAAATTTTTCCTCCTTTCTACTTCACTTGACTTGACTTATCTTTCTTATTATTTCATCTTGCAAAGGAGACCTTTCTTCGTACAAAATTGATCCTTGATGGTGGTTTCAATTTGATACTTCCTTCTACATAAGGATGTCTTAATACTTTGCACGTGTGGAGAATATAGCCTAGAAAATCCTACCCAAAAGTGCTTCGCTCTTCCTCCCTCATGATAATCATTGTAGAATGTGTGAGTTTCCTAAGAATGCTTCAAGTGTGGAACCCTTCTTTGGATGAGATAGGGTTTTGAGGTCTTCTTTGATGCTCTTAATTATTCCTTCTTAATATGATGAGAGGATTAGTCCTTATTGATGACTAATGCTCTTGATTTTTTCAAGATTATCTCTTTATACTTCGAACCTAGAGTATCCTTCTTCGTGTTTCCCTTCTTGATGTAGCCACCTTAGCTCTGATAGCATGTTGAGAAATCTAGGGGGGAAACAAGTGTAAGTGATTTCTCTTACTTTGATAACTTTTTGTGATGTATTTTTACTTTACTTGATTAACTTATTCTTTTCTTATTATTATTAGTGTTCTCTATAATAAAAAAGCCACCAAATCATAAATAACAATGAGACAATAGTACATAATATATAGGCAATCATCCAAGGCCAAAGCCTTTCCAACTAAGAGGAAAATCCACCAGAATCCTTCTCTTCTTATAGAACGTCAATTGATGAATTCCAAGACCTATGAACCTTGAACAAGACCCTCCAAGGCCAAGCCATCCTTCATTCTTGATGAGTTTTCCGTACATAGCTTCCAGCAAAAAAATTTGATCTTCAAACAACTTCTCCAACAACTTCATCCCCAACAACAATTTCTACAACTTCGACCTAGAAGCTTCAAAACTTTGACCTTCATGTGGCTTTAGCCTAACAACTTCACAAACTCGATCTAGAGGCATATTTAGATCTTCTATCTTGCATCTTCATAGATTTGACCTTGTAGCTTCACAACTTCGATCTTGTAGCATGACATATTTGATGCAGCTTCAGAATTTCGTCTAGCGCAAAAAATGTAGAAAATATAACAAAAGGCAGAGAGAGAGAGGTCCAAAAACTTTGATCTTGACCTTGTTCTTCTTGTTCATCCTTTTCTAGCTTCTATATTGAGGAAATCGAACTTGCTTGATCGAGTGTGCAATTGATGTGGAATTCTAACTTACTTACAGGTATGTGAGGGGTACAATTTCTATCTTGTGGCTGACTTGTGTCGTCATGTAGGCCGACTTGATATTTTTTCCATGACGAGGTCCTGGAGGGCCTTTTGACTCTATTTTCACTCAATAAATGTTTCTTTACAATATGTAACTTGCCCAAATGGGTCTTTAGTATATGGCAATGACTCAATTGACTTTAAGACAAACCTAGAAGTACTTAATGAATGCTTGAGCTAAAGATAAATTTGCCATGAGCATGAAACCCATGCCTCAAGAATACTAATAATAAATTTATTTTTCTCTATTCGTTAAATACATAAAATGATGATTACATATGCCATTATGACGACCAAACCTAGTTACACATTTCAACACAAGCTAGAATCCATATTTGGAGATGATACTAGCAACAATAATGAAAGTGATAAGAAGAGAAACAAGAAGAAAAAAAAGAAAATTGGCCTTCGAAGACAAGAAGCTCAACCACAAGAGTCTCATCCATCTAGTGAACATGATTCAGTTGATGATGAGAAGAGATAAGAAAATCTTGAACCCAAAGGAATAAATATTAAGGATTATCTTTTGAGTTATGATTTCGATGATTCATATTTTGAGCATGTTGAAGTGCCTAGTGAATATGAGAATGACATTAAGGTTCTTAGGGATGAGATTTATAAAATAACAACTACATGCAAGGATCAAGAAAATATATTGCATATTTGTGATGATAAGGAGGCCAAACTCAAGGAAAATATTGTCAATCTAAACATTAAATTGGCATAATTTGAAATAGTTGAAGAAGGCATGAGGAAGAAATACCAAGGAAAGGTAGAAGAGGTTGAGAAAATATAAGGATAAGTGACTTCCTTGAGAAATAAATGAAAGATGGAGAAGAGCACAATAACCTTAGATAATTTTCTTGAGATCTAAAGATCACGATTGTATTAATTTGGTCTTGGATTTCGAAAGGATGAGTCTAGTTTGCATGCAAGAAAAAAAACAAAGAAGAACCCAAGAAGCCTATAGAAAAAAATAATAGAAACAAAAGTGAGAACCAAGGAAACAAGAACTAGATCCATGAGTTGAACAGCAAACAAAAAAAAACGATGGCAAAGAAAACCTCAAGGAGATCCTACATTCATAAAACTGTTTTCTCCTAGAGATGGTCGTGGAAAATTTGTAAGGTTTCAAAGGAACCAAAGTGTTTTTTTTGCTTTTGTGCATAATGTAGAATGTTACAACTGTCACAAAATTTGGCATGCTGCTGCAAATTACCGGAGACAAATGTCTAGATCAATTTAGTGGAGCTTGTAGCAATTTCAATAGACAAGGAGATTGGCCAATAGGTATAATCATGGTTTTTATGGTTATTTCTATTCATGTAACATGATTGGACATAAGGAATGTGATTTCAGATCTATCCAATGAAGGAGAAGCACATTTCATGTAAGGTTTAGATCTAGCATGAACAATAGGAGGTCCAATCCTCTTGCTACATATCTTGGCCATGAAGAGTACTATACATGCCATAACTTTGGCCATATGGAAAGAGATTGTTTGTTGCCTTGTTACACAGGGCAAATTCGATGAAACCAATAAGAGGACCTAACACAAAACTAGTGAAGGAAGAAAATACATAGCGAAGGTTCATGTGGAAAAAGAAGGGGCAACAACTCTTCAAGTAGTGAAGAGAACTCCCTTCTACAGTCCATGGTTACTTTTTGAATATTCATAAGAGGACTACAGAGTTGATGTGAGGTGCACAACATTAGCGGGAGTGTTTGGTCGCTTGATGAGTAGAATATTATTGAAGCAACACTTGATGAGTTCTTTTAAGCCTCATGAATATTCAGGTCCACATGATTAGTCTGTCTCTTCTAGGTATATTGAGTTAAAGCGGAGTTATTCATGGTATGATGTTTTCCTATATTATTTTTCATATTCTTCATTGTTTTCACTCAGTTATTTGTAGAAAATTTACGTGTATTTTCGTGAGTGAAAAGGAGTAAATTTTTCGGCCACATATATTTTTTTCCTTTCCACTAAAAGTTGGTTAAAAAGATGTGGAACCATGCATATAATGTACTCATTCCTACAACCATGTGTAGAGATGAAATGTGACATGGACCAACCATGTACGATCTATTGTATGATGATTACAATAGCCATGTATTTGTTATTGTATCATCGTTATGTATTAGTTGAGAGTCCAATATTTAGCATGATGTGTCATTATGGTGATAGGATTGTTATGGAGGAGTGCCATGAGTCTAGTTTGTATCCACATGTATGGGCTAATAATATGTAATAGTCATGATGTATTATTTATTTGAGTCATTGGTCCATAGGAGATGATCATATAAGGTATGTATTTATTGACATATTCATGTAAAAGGCTCATGGAGCCATGTATTTATGTTGTATGTATCATTGGGTCATTTAGTCATGATTCATGAGGTCATGTTATGGTCATATGAGAATGTGTGAGGTCTTATGTGGCAATTAGATACATGTATGTATCATTGTATATGTCATGATTCATGGTATTGTGGACTCTTGGTCCGTATTGTGCTTCTATTTGCCAAAAGGAAGCATTGTTGCAGTGGTAGCAGTTTAGTTCAAGATGGATTGATGTTGGAGATGACATTTGTTCAAGGGGAGGATCTATTTTCTCTGGTTTACTTCATCCATATTTGTTGGCATTATGATCCGCTTGGTAGTGCTCATGGTGGGCCTCATACTATGCTATGACACTTGGAGATTTTGACCTTATGTTTTGGGAAGAGAGGTTGATTGATGTTGCTGCTATGAGGTTCCTTTGGAGAGTGATGGAATGATTGTCATGTGCATATTGTTGCATACACTTGATGTTGCTCATGGTTGCATATTATGATGATGTTGCGTATGATTCTTGTGTGGTTGCCTCTTATGCATATTTGATCTGGATTTAAATAGGAACATAATAAAATACAGAGATAACCATACAGACAGATATGCAGTGGAAATAATACTTCATTTCATTATTGTAAAATACTGAAATATGCTTACAAACATAAATGTAAATATACCAGCTAGGGCAACGGTAGCTTATCTCTAAGAAGAGATGTGGCGGCTACATGCCTCTAAATTGTGTTACAATGAGGCTTGAAGGCCTATTTATTGTTGAGAAATAACGGAAAACCCTAAACATCCAAAAACCTAACCCTAGAAGATGAAATGCCAAATTGTGGGCCTTGTTTGGTTAAATTGGTACATCAACCTCTCGGGGTCATAACTTTGGCATATGATCTCCATTTGACGGACACAATATCTCGTTAGAAATATCTATCCAAGAAATATAACTTTAGGAAGAGCAACATCAGTCCATGGACCCATGTTGCTCCTAGTTTTCCCAAAAAATGTTGTTTAGGGCCTCAAAACGACTTTGGAAGTTGAGGACCCAAAAAACTGCTAAAAATAGTAAGTTGTGCTACAATTAAGGAAACTGAAAAGCTGAGAGAAACAATTGTGGGGGTCCAAGTAGACTTGATAGGTGGCCACCAATATCCACCTGGATCATTCCTCCCCCCTTAGGAAGCAATGGTCCCAATTGCATTGAGTTCCTCCATGAGATGAGGGAACTTCTGCTGAACTTGGTCCTTGGTGAGCCACTTGCCCTAGTGAAGGAGTTGGCCTACTTGGACAACTCAATACAGTTGGATATTCTGTTGGTGAGTGTGCTTGATCTGTGTGTCCATGATCTGATCACTCGCAGCTTGTTCCATGTAATCTAGATTTAATTATGTGGGTGTGAGCTGTTCTGCAATGACGGATGTGTCTAGTAATGGTGGAAAGTATGGTTGAAGGTGGTCCACATTGAACACTGCGTGTAGGCCAAGGAATGGGGGAATGCTGAGCTCAAATATATTATCTCCCAAAACCTTAGTAATGGTGTAAGGACCATATTGAAGTTGTCTCAGTTATCAATAGGCTCTGGTAAGGCATTCCTTTTGCAAATGCAACCAGACTTTGTTTCCCACCTGAAACTTGTATGGCACCCGATGTCGATCATGTCGCTGCTTGTACTTGGCATTTGATTTCTCCAAAATGTCATGGACTTGTTGGCGAATATGTTGGATGTGCTCAATGAAGCTGGTCGCCTTATCTGTTTCAGACTAGACATGAGCCAAATCTATGTGAGTAGCTGCAAATGGCATGGCCACATCAATGGGATGTAGTCTAGAATCCCAAGCCCACCTGAAAAGGGATGTGGCTAGTCAAGCTATGAAGAGCTCGGTTGTAGTTGTGCTGAACATAGGGTAGGCTCTCATCCCATGTGCATGGATGCTTTGAGTTCTACATGTGCAAAATGTGTACAATCATCCTATTGACAACCCCTGTTTGACCATCAATTTGAGGATGGAAGGTTATGGACTTAGTGAGTTTGGTGTCCAGTATTGACCAGAGACTAGGCCAAAATGTACTGAGGAACCGACTATCCCAATCTGAGATGATAGAGTGTGGGATCCCAAAGTGCACCAACACTTGTTCAAAGAAGAGTTTAGCAGTGGCTTCGGCTATGATATTCTTCTTGCAGGCCATCATAATGGCCATCTTCAAGAATTTGGCGATGACCACAAAGCCATAGTTGTTTCCATGCTTAGTGGAATGAAGGCCTGACATTTCATCCATGGAGATGGATTCCCAAGGTCGACTAGGGGTAGGCAGCGGGGTATAGAGGTATTGCTTCTTGATGTTTGGTTTGGCAATGGCGCAGGCAGTGCATGATCTAATATACCTCTGACATCCTGTCAAAGATTCGGCCAATAGAAATAATTTTGTAGTACTGCCACCATTTTCTCAACCCCAAAATGCCTAGCAGCCCGACTGTAGTGTGCTTCCCAAATCATCTTGGCACGCTCGCTTGAAGGAACACAAAGGTGTCCCAGGTGGCATAACAGGGCATCCTCGAGGTGAAAATCTGGAACATGCCGACCCTCCAAGAGTGTCAAGTACCTGTGACTGAATTCTAGGTCGTTTTTGTAGAGAAGTGGCCAATCAGAGGTCTCGTACCCACAAGAGTTGCATGGTGGTTAATGCCATGATCGGTGGTCGACTGGGGAAATCGACAACATTATTGGTGTTGCCCTTCTTATACTTGATATTCAAATGGAACTGTTGCAGGTATGTATACCACTTCTAATCGCAATCATTTTGCAATTTCCCTTAGGTCTGTATGAACTGTAGGGATCGGTGGTCTGTGTGGATGACCGTTTCCTTCCCCAAAATGTAATGCTTCCATTGTCGGTAGGACTGGACAATGGAATGCATCTCTATGTCATAAGTGGGATACTTTTGGATTGTGTGTGAAAGTGTCTCACTGTGATGTGCCACTAGATGCCTGTGTTGAGTAAGGAATGCCCCAATAGCATAGTCAAAGGCATCTATCTTGACCTCAAATGGTTGTTGCAAATCTGGTAACGCGAGCACTCGTGCAGTGCAAAGGCAACCTTTTAACTCTATGAATGCCTTTTGTTGAGATTCAGACTGAAATAATTTTTCTTTCGCTCCTCCCTTGGTGACTTGACTCAAGGCCCAAGTGATGTAAGAAAACCCCAACACAAACCTGCGGTAGAAGTTGGCAAGACCTAGAAAGTTGCGGAGCTTTATCAAAGTGGTTGGAGATGGGCAATCTCGAATGACTTGGATCTTTGTTGGATCCACATGCACCGCCTATTCGTCAATAATGTATCCCAGATACTGAACCTGGGTCATGCCAAAACTGAATTTATCCAAATTGGCACATAGCTTGTGTTCGCGCAATGTTTGGAGAACTTGTCAGATGTTGTGGAGGTGCTCTTCCCAACTCTGGCTGAAGATCAGGATGTCATCCAAGTATACCACTATAAATCAGTTGGTGAATGGCTGCAAGATGTCATCCATTAGCCTCATGAAGGTTGCAGGAGCATTCATCAATCCAAAAGGCATAACCAACCATTCGAAAAGGCCCTCCTTGGCTTTGAAGGAAGTCTTCCACACATCAGAGGGTTAGATTGGTACCTTGTGATATCTTGACTTCAAATCGATCTTATTGAAATATTTTGCCCCCTTTAGTTGGTCCAAGAGGTCATAAATCCACGGGATTGGGTACCTATTACAGACAATGATCTTGTTTAGTGCTAGATAGTCAATACAGAGTCTCCAAGTCCCATCCTTCTTCTGTACCAACACGATTGGGCTCCCATAGGGTGATGATCTTGGATAGATGTGACCTTTCTGCAATAGCTCCTGAATCTATCTCTTGATTTCATCATTCTCTAGAACAGAGCACTGATAGATTGGTCTGTTGGGCAGTGATGCACCTAGGGTCAAATTGATGGAGTGCTTGACCCAACAGTGTAGAGGAACCCCTGCGGGGGAGCTGAAGATGTCCTCGTACTCCTCCACAACCTTGTCCATCTGTAGTTGTCATGTGGAGGGGCCCTGTCTGGAGGTCGTGGCCACCGTCTTCTTCTTTCCTTGAGGGCGTATCATTAGGAAAAAAAGTTTCCCAGTTTTCGAAATGACCTTACTGCATTGTTTTGTAATAACCAAAGAGATGCTGGTAGGCGATGCTACCTCCAGTATCCTGTACAACTTATTTCCCAATGTAACAATAACAACATGGGGCCTTTATTCATACATAGCATGTTGCTTCCACATGTATGCCTGTCCTAATAATACATCACAAACTTCAAGGGGAGCAATGTCACATAATACCTCATCCATGAAGGGCTTTATGTTGTATGGAAGGTGACACTGCTGGCTCACGCGAAGATCCTGTCCTTGGTGAAGCCACCTGATGGTGTATGTTTGTGGATGTGTTGTGGTTGGTAAGCCCAATCGCTTCAAAACGTCTGCCAAAATAAGGTTCTTTTGGCTCCTACTATCAACAATGAACTGTAGCAGGGAGCCCTTTACCCACATCTAGGAGTGGAAGAGACACTCCTCCTCCTCTGGATCTTCGGGTTCCTCCTTCTATATCTTCATGTTGGCAACGGTGCCATTGGGCTCCGCATCGACTCCTTCCCTCTGTCATTACCCTTGTCGGGTTTTGACTCAAAGTCGGAACATGTATCTGATTCTAAAACCTTTAGTTTGGTCGCCAGTGACTTCTTGGCCTGACACTCGTGTTGTGAGTGGAGCTCTTATGGAACTCACACCACTTTCCTATGTCCTTTTTCGGTTTCACGGCGCTATTCTTTGCTTGTAGCTTTGGTGGGTTGTCTTGGGCCATCCCACCTAGGCTTTTTCCTTTGTTCTGTGGTTTGGGGGCACCTTGCCCTTGCTTTGAATTCAAAGATCCAAAGTCTCGCTTCTTCTATTTAAACTTTTACTTGACCTTGATGACATATTTGTATGTCGTGCCGAGCGAGGGGATGTTCAGGAATTCTATTTCTTCATAGATGTACTTGTGCAAGCAGCTATGGTATTTGAGTACCAAATGTTGCTCCAAATCTTTTATACCCAACTTTTTGCGAAGGGTATGGAAAATATTGGTAAACTTCGGCACATCTTGGTCCCTTCCTTGCCGTAATGTGGTCCAATTTATGTATTGATCCTCATAGCTTCCGACAGGGTAGTATTGCTCCTTGATTGCATCTCAAAATGAATCCTAAGTGGGTGCAGCTAAAAATAGTGAGCCTATACTTTCATCCTTCAGCTCACAGTAGGTTTTCCACCAACCCTTGACATGGGGGGCTGCTTTGAGAAGAGCGAAAATAATCTTTTCCTGACTGGAAAAATCATGAACATAAAAATAACCCTCTAGCAGATTTAACCATTTATCTACAATATTTGTGTCTATTTGACCCTCCAAGATGGGGATTTCCAAATTAACTTGTACCTTAAAGGGCATGACATTTCCATAGGAGCTGTTGGAAGCCCATGCGTCGCCTCTGGTTAGCTGCTAAAGGATCTGGGCAAAGATGTCCATCATCGCATTCCTTTGTCGCTCGAGGGCTTCTTCAAGCAAGATTTTGGTAGGATCTCCTACCCTCTCGTCTTTCCTTTCATTTTCCATGGGAGGCCGTCGGGATTTCTGAGGTTGCTCTTGCAAAGGTTCAACCAGTTCAAGCCCTAACTCCTTATATCCTGACCTCGTTAGGGACATGCAAAGAAAAATAGAGAAGAAAAGCAGACCGCTCTGATTCCACTGATCCTGATTTAAACAGGAACACAATAAAATACAGAGGTAGCCATAAAGAGAGACATGCAGTTGAAATAATACTTCATTTCATTACTATAAAATAATGAAATATGCTTACAAAAACAAATGGAAATAAACCAGCTAGGGTGATCGTAGCTTATCTTTGAGAAGAGATGTGGCGGCTACATGCCTCTAAATTATGTTACAATGAGGCTCGAAGGCCTATTTATTCTTGAGAAATAATGGAAAACCCTAAGCATCCAAAAACCTAACCCTCGAAGATGAAACACCAAACTGTGGGCCCTGTTTGCGTAAATTGGTGCATCAACTTCCCAGGGTCATAAATTTGGCATATGATCTCCATTTGACGCGCACCATATCTCGATAGAAAGATCCATCCGAGAACTACAACTTTGGGAAGAGCAACATCAATCCATGGACCCATGTTGCTCCCAGTTTTCCCAAAAAACGTTGTTAGGGCCTTAAAACGGCCCCAGAAGTTCAGGACCTGAAAAACTGCTAAAAATTGTAAGTTCTACTACAATTAATGAAACTAAAAAAGTTGAGAGAAACAATGGTGGGGGTCCAAGTGAACTTGGTAGATGGCCACCAATATCCACCTGGATCAATATTGTTGTTGTTCCTAGAGGTGGATGGTTGGTGTGTTTCTCTGGATGATGATTGGTTCAATTGCTACTTGTATGGAGGCATGGATGATCATTGATATGAATTATATTTCAGCCATGTAGTGATGTATTCCTCCAGTGTTTTTTCTTCAATTCTTGCTTCCTTATCATATGAAGTTGACCCTTTTCCATTGATGTCAAAGGGGGAGTGATAGGGGATGATGGTATAGAGTTTGTGTATGGTTTCCATCAATTCCAAAGGGGGAGATTATTGGAATTATGGTGTGAATGGTTCTATCTAGCTGATGTTGGGATTGGTTCATGATGGAAATTAACTCATGTTGGCATTGATGTCAACCCTATGTAGAGTAGCTGATGTTCAGATTCCTTCATTGTAGCATGGTTGCAACTAGTTTAGTTGGCATTGGAATGATTGTGTTAGCATTGATATCAAGAGTATGAAGGAGTTTGATGATGCCATTGGTTTGGTTGATGATTCTACTACAAGTGGATGATACAAATCTACATGTGATGGAGATGATGATTGGCACACTAGTTGAGTTGATAACTAGGTCTTCATTCTTATGCTCACGGTGATGACTTGATGTAATGTGATAGCCTTATGTTTGATTATGGAGATATGCTACAAAGTATTGTAGGTTTTTCGAAGGTGTTGCAGCTTGTGGATATGTTTTTTGGAGAGTGAAGGACTTGTTGGCACTCTTTAAAACCTTGTTTGTTGGTCTTCTAGGTCAATTTCGTAGTGGCACTTGGGAGACATTTTTTATCCACTTGCGGATGTGTCAGAGGATATTTCAAAGTTTTGGAGGCTTGTATCGATGCTGGAGAAGGTGATTCAACAGGTGCAAAGGTTTTAAGATGAAGGCTTCAATTTTTTCTTCATCCTTAGCCCTAGTCGCATGGAGCCAACCATGTGGGAGTAGCTAAAAGGAGCTAGTCACTAGCAGAAAGGCCTATCGGAGAAATTGAAGGTTCTAATCATGTTTTTCCAGTGTGATGCATGCAACTGAGGATTTTCACAAGAATTTCTTCACATTCCTCGTCCAAACCGAAAGGAAATTATCATAGAAATTCCTAGAGGCTTTCACAATTAGTTGTAAATGTCGGGAATGGTTTCAAAATGTACTCCAATGATGTGAGATTGTTTAGTGCACAAATAATAATGCTAGTGGATTGATTTGGTCTAGTTTGTGTGCCCTTGATCCTAGTCCCAAGCTCAATTTGTCCCTACATGTTTTATATTCACAACTTGGGAGCTATATGATGGTAGATATTGAGTGTAAGTGTGTAATAGAAGGATGCATAGATTGAATATGCTCTAGACCTATTGGAGAGCATAGATGCTTCAGTGTATGAGTGTTAGTGGTTGGATAGTGAGAAGAACTAAAGCATGTTGTAGAATAGATCATACTTGAAGCTGCCATAGTGGATATTGTTTTGGAGAGTATTGTATGTTGTTGGATAGTTCTTGTTGGTGACTCTCACACTTGTTTTTGTAGGAGTTTTGTTGTTGCATTTGGCACATAGCCATTGTTTTGTATGTTGCTAATTGTAGTATACAACAATTATATTATGATGTGAGGGTTTGATATTATGATTAGTGATACTATTCTTATTTTATGTGACCACTATTTTCTTGAGTAGAGTATTATCGGGAAAACTAGTGTCCAATCAGAGCTGCTAGTCCCACTAAGATGGGTAGCTATATTAGAAACAAACAAATTAAAGTCACTTACATTTTCCTTTATGAGAAACAGATGAGAGAGAAGCAGAGAGTACCAACCTTAGTCTTTCGCTTGGCTCCTTGCTTGTTTCCTCTCCCCTTTGACAAATATTTGCCACTCTTTCCTCACTTGTCCCACTTCAAAGAACACCTGTAGAGTCAAAGCAGCATAATACCATCAAAGCATAGAGATATATAACCATAAACAATATAGGATCAAATATATATTAACCATACAAATGCATATATCAATACAAGATTCAGAGATATACAAGAATATGGAGGAAACCTCATATAGCTTTATTGATATAAGTAGTAGAAGAGAGGATTACAACCCATTGATCTGACCTAGTGCCATCCTCCCAGCATGAAAGTCCTCTTCACCTCATGAAAAGCTAGATGACCCAACACTATGATGTTCCACAAAGAAACCAACAGCACTTCCTTATAAGATACAAAATTCCAGCCTCTGGATCTCTAGGATGAGGGATCCATATATAGATGTTTGTAGTTGAGTGAGTCAGCTTCTAGGTTTTTGATTAGTGTCATTTCTATGATATTTCTTGGTTCCACTTGGAGATTTCATGATCTCTTACTCATCCCTAGATGAATTCAAAGAGGCAAGTGTCAAATGAGTAGTTTCTAGAAGATTCTCTAAGTTTCCACCTAGCCAACTGCCTCTGTTATTTGTCTGCTCTCGCTCATTACACCCTACAGAAGCGATTTTCATTATGCATCACACTTTCTGCATGTAGTAGGTGAGATGCGTCACACCCTTAGCACTGAGCAGTCTGTATGGTCCAGTTTTGACTAGTTTTGAGTAGTTTTTCAGGGAGAACTTTTGGGAGATGATGTAATCAGCTGACCTTGTTCCTTTAGGGTATGAAACAACACTTTTAGGGGCTTAGAAGCCCTTGGTTTATGGAGATATGTAATTGGGGTTGCGGTGCCCAAATACATCTATAACAGTTGCCCCCTAAAGCATGAGGTCGTAAATTTTTGATGTCGGGTGAAATGCTTTGTCATGAGGATCCGAGGTTTTTTGAACTGGAAGGTGACCTGTAATAAGATACAATACAATAAATTATCTTCATAATATTTTCATGATCTAGTTGAGGCAGGAATTCCCATGCTTAGCTTTATAAATTCATTTTCATGTACATAAGACAAACAACCGTCTCTGTGGCAGACTGATGATTCTGGTAGAGCCATCATCCTTTAGCTTGGATGATCATCTGTGCAACTATGATGTACATTTGATGTCTTTACTTTCCTGAATATATCACAGCCCGGATGGATGAAACTAGATCTGGGGTCTTCAACCTCATTCAATCTTCACCTGAAGTATAAGTCGATCCATGTGAAAGGATGTTTTGATGTTGAACATGGAAAGACATCACCTGATTACCAGCTAATGATGTAAGTTGTTAATAGGCACGAGAGGAATCACCGATAATGATGGTGACCCTCAAGGTATAGCAGTACAATTCACATGGTGCAAATACATGAGTCGACATTGAACACCATGTAAAATCTTTCGATCAAAGGCCATTGATGTAAACCTATTTCCAGAAGTGAGAAACTTGCCATTGAGGCACGCAAGCTTAAAAGTACTGAAAGGGTTGTTCCTAAGTGAACTTCTTGGATAATGAGCTGATGTCGACAAGAAGTGACCCGTCGTAGGAGGGCCTTTATGAATCCCACATCTACGACACAAAACAGAGCAGATGATTTTATCGAGGTGAAAACGATCTGATGATACAAGGTTCAGGGTGGCGCTCATGAAAGAATGAAGTGTGAGGGTATTGCAGTGGATGAGATGTAAGCTGGGTTGGTGAATTCTCTGAGTGACTTCTCTTGAACATATCGGCGACACTGAAATGGATTGGTAGCATTAACCCCAAGAATGGATGGTACGGAGGACCAATGGTGATATGACCGGTGAACGGAATAACCCAACCCAACTCAATCATGGTGATGGAGTGAAACTGTCATGTTCAAGAGCGACCTGCTACCAATAAAGTTTATTCAAGTTTTCTTCCCAATTTTTCACCAGTCATTGCTGACTGGTACCTCTTTATTTTTATCAATCTTGAAGAGGATAACATATGCTTGTTCTATAATTTTCCCTTTGGGTAAACCCATCGCTATGTTTTAACGAGCCTAGTGACAGTGAAACTCGCTCTTGTCTACATGCACAAGTTTGTCGCTATTGTTTTAACAAGTTTAATGACAAAGATAACTCGGTCCTTTTCAATTTTGGAGAGTCTAAAAAGAGACAGAAAGACAACTCCGGTAATCCTTTTTTCGTAGTATAATCCCTTAAGTCCAAAAAAGTATAAAATAATATGAAAGGGATGTAGCATTGAGGTTTCTGTCATCCATCAAAGTTATAAGAAGAGCTTCGGCGTAAATCACATATAGAAAGACCTTTGTCGACGCGTTTCGAACCAACCAGTGTGGTTCATCGTCAGGACAAGTTGAAGAAATAGATCCAGCCTAGCATGTTAAATAGTCTGAGCAGAGACTCCAACGGCTAACTTTGAATAACGACTACTTTTGACTATAGGACCTAGGTCAAAGTTAATTTAATATAATCGTTATTGTTATTTTTAATATTAATAATATTAATATAGTATTCTATTCAAGGGAATAAGTAAAAATAGGTAAAAATAAATATGTAAGGAAATAGTACCCAAAGGCAAATTATTTAGTTATTCAAATTAAAATAACATTAGGTTGTTTAATATAAAATAATTTTAATGGTTATTAGAATTGTTATAATTTATTGTTTTCTTTTATGGAAATAATTTAAATTAGGTATATAAATAAACTAACCTGCTGGTTAGTCTAAAATTATTAATTTAATTAGATATAATATTATTAAATTTTATATTTATGTATATAATTTTAAAATTAATAATGTTAGGTTGTTAGGATAAAAACATATAAATAATTTTAATGGTAAGATTCATTTATTAAATTATTTACCTATATATGTAAATATTAGTTGGTTAAGATAA
>APFE030730225.1:0-66973 GCA_000404065.3 Pinus taeda
CCATTTTGAAGTAACAATTGTCTTGTCCTGGGGTCTAGGAACTACTTCCCAGACATCATTCTCCATAATGGTCATAGCATCCTTCCATACTTGATGCTTGATGACATCTAAGAATGATGAAGGCTCATTTTGTATAATCGTGCTCATGATGGTCAGGTATCCCTGATACCTGTTAGGTTTCTTACTTTCACGAAAGTTTCTTCGGGGTGCAGCATGTCCTTCAGCATCATCAAGTATCCCCCTAAGCCATGAAGGCCTCTTCTTAGAAGAGGAAGGCTCAGGTGGATAAATAGGATCCATGGGTCCCTCCACATCAGGCATTGTTACATCATCTACCCATAGAGATAGCTTCCCCAATCGTACGGTTCTTCCTTTCCGCCACACCATTTTGCTCAGGAGCATGTGGTGTAGTAGTCTCCCTCTGAATGCTAGCCTCAGTTATGCTTGAGTGAACCAACTGTAATATATCAGAGGCCTTGCTTTGGCTTGAGGGGAATGGTCCCCTTTTGAGCTTTCCTTCGGCACATCCTAGACATACACCTTCTTTCTCTACTCGGAATTCAGGCATCCCTGTCACCATTTGTCTTACACCGAGTAGAGCTTTATAATGAAGGTGGGAAAACCTCCAATGCCAAACTTTAGACTAAAGAGGTGTCATAAGACATGACACCTAGCGGACTTCGATTGACTTGATATAATGAATCAACACGAAACCCAAGAGTAAAGGCATATTTAACATTATTTTTTGATACACGTACCTTGCCATCGCTGAAGGTTACCATGTAGCCTTTGTCTTCCATTACCGAGATGGACACCAGGTTCTTTTGGAGGTTAGGTGCATTTAAGACATCCTGGAATTTCTAGCCTTCTTGAATGCTTGTCCTCTTCCTTGATTCCCAGCTCTCCTCTTACCTTTGCTATTGAATTTGTCATTGCTTTGATTGCCATCAGAGAGATTTTGATCATCGTCCTAGTGTGAGTCCTTTCTATCAGGGAACTCCCTTGGATAGTGACCTACTTTATTGCAGATGTAACATCATCCTTTTCTTCCACGCTTAGGTCCATCCTTTCCTTTTGATTTAGTCCCAGAATTATTTATTTTCTTAGCATGAGAAGAAAAGGTAGCAGGAGGACCTTTAGGCATGGGCATTTCTTGCTCTTCTACCCTTGTTTCTTCTTGAATACATCTAGCCATTAATTCCTTGAAACCATGAATTATATTATTGTTCAGAAGAGTAGTCTTGAACACGTACCATTCAGATGGTAATCCTCCAAGAGTCGTGAGTGCCATTTCCCTATCAATAATAGTCTTCCCAATAGATAGGAGATCGTTCTTGATCTCAGTGATTCTTAAGAAGTATGCTTGCATACTCTCATCTTTACCCTTCTTGATTTCCTTTAGCTTATTTCTAAGAAACAAAACTTGATTTGCATCATTAAATTTTAAATAAACTCACTAGTCTATCGTAGATTTCCGTGGAGGTGTTCAGGTCAAAGATGTAGGCCACCAAGTGCTTGTTGATAGAGTCCCGGATGATCTTCTTTGTTTTGACTTCTCTGGTTTTTCATTTGTACTTGGCAGCAATGGATGCATTTGTTGGAGGCTCAACAATATTGCCTCTTACATGGTCCAAAACTCCTTGATCTTCTAGGGTTAGGTCAATAGACATCTTTCATCCGTGATAGTCAACTTTCTCACGGAGCTTGTCTTTGGCAGGAAAGAGTGTTGAGGACCCCATAGTTCTTTTAGGATATCCTTTCCAATCTTCTCTTCGGTGATTGCTCTTGCTCTTGCTCGAGCTTTGTCTTCACCTCAGCTTTGATTCCATGTTAAGTTATGGTATGTTCTATGCTTATAACATTTTACTTCTTTTTCTTATTATATTCCATAGATTAGCAGTCACATGTACATAAAGTAAATTGCAGATAGAACATTAAACAATCGACAGAAAACAAGCCAAGACAAGAGACACAAGATGTGGCGGCTATCGAGGGGTAAACCCCACAATGTGTGGGGAAACCCTTTGATCAAATATTCTTTTATATTCAATAATTCAGCAGAGAGAAATAGTACAATAAATCTCATTTATATCAGCAGTAGCAAACCCTAGATTAGCAGCATCAACATTAGCGACTTCATCGTCAAACTAGGGCAGACGATATCTCACAAACCGACTGTCGGATCAGCTTGATTCCACCACCAAAAGTTGCGGCTTCCAGAGGAGGATCAAATGAACCTACAACACAGTTCAGATGAGGAGATCTTCTAGTCCACGCAGGTCAAACTTCACTTCTGCAGTTGCAGCTTCAGTTTTAGCAGCTTCCTTCAAACTATGACAGTTGATGCCTTGCAAACTGTCCGTCGGATTGACTTGATTCCACCACCAAAAGTTGCAGCCTTCAGAGGAGGTTCAGATGAACCTACAACAAAGATGAGAAGAGAAGATATGATAGTCCACACAGGTCAAAATTTACATCTGCAGTTGCAGCTCCAGTTTCAACAGCTTTCGGCTTCACATGTGTGAGAAAGAGACACTTTTCTGCGTAACAGAGAAGAGACTCTTTTATGCGCAGTAGAGAGAGACATGTGATGAGATGAGGGAGTAAAAATGACAAAAAGTCCTCTATATTTATACACAACGATGATGTGTGAATAGATGCCACTGTTGGGCTTCTAAGCCTACATGAGTTGTAGGTCGGCTTGATAATAATTCCATAATCAAAATAAATTCATATCTCCATGAATACTTATCGGAATCGGATGATATTTATATCAATCTTACACCTCTCGATGAGAGGAATCTAATAAAAATATTATCAGCCATGAATAAAATGACCCACATGAAGTTTTGCCCTGGTTGCTAGTTTTAACAATTCTCCACTGCCATCGCTCCATCGACCTCCAACAACTGCTGCCATATCCCTCTCCTTCGTCGAGCTCCTCTTGCCATCGTCGACCTGCACAAACACTTAAAACATTTCGACTTTTCTTTTATTTATTTCATTTGTATTTTATGTATGCGTAGGGTTAGTTTCGAACTTTCATTTCTTTTGTTTGTTCTTTTTAAGTTAGGTTTTGGTTTCATGTCTAAATCAAATTTTATTTTTTACTTTTTTGTTATTATTATTATTTTTTTTGGTTGATAAGTGGGTGAATCCTGAAAATCACTCTTACCCTGTGGCTGAGAGGCCACGACTCAGGGGCGTCTAAGTCGTCAAAGTTACCCGGGGATCGCACCCGGCCTGAGCCGCAACAGCGGAAACCATGCTGGATTTTTGGTATCGGCGAGACTAGAACCAATGACCTTTGCTTACAGAGCGCCTTAACAACGCGCTCCCTCACCGATTGTTCTATATCTCTTTGATACTTTTTTGTTATTTTTTATTATCTTAATTTTGTTTTTTTTTTTTTAAAACATCACGAAAAAATCTACCTTTTTGGTTTTAGGTTTCATTTTAATTTTCTTTCCCTTTTTTATTTTTGTTTTGTTTTCATTTTATTTTTTTGTTGTTGTTTGATTTTGGATTTTTGATTTTTTTTGTTTAAATTATTTTTTTTAAAAAACATTTTAATTTTTCATTTTGTGACTTTAGAATGACTAAGGAATTAAATCAAAAGATAAATTTGATCTTTTACATTTAATAAATTTTTATTTTTATGTGGCCTACGGCCCATAAAAAATTAAATTTGACTAAGATCTTTTGATTTTTAGTCACATCAAAAATTTTATTTATTCATTTACCATATTAAATTAATTGCCTAAGGAATAATTAAATTGTTAATCTAAAGTTCCTTGGTGTCCTTTCGTGGTAGTGATTTCTCTATTGGTAGGTGCGATTAATGTTTTAAAATCATTGACATAGGAGAAAGATAATTAATTCTAGATCTGGGTTACTAATGAAAATCATTTTAAATCTAGAATCATTGCTTAGCATTTAAATTTCATAATTTTTCACATGATCATTCATGATCGTCGCTATTTGTCACATTTAGAAATTGCCTTGGATAACTTGTTTTTACTTAGCCTATGGTTAATTGAGTATAAAGGCACTAGTCTATAATCATTTCTATCTTGTGGTTGTGTCTTGGTCGTGTTAGTGTTTGATGTATTCATCTTAGTTAACCAACACTCATTTACATTCATCAAGTTGTCCATCTTTAAGTCTCCTAGAGCCTATGTTCCGTATGCTATTCTCATTCATTCAGCTTAGGGACTACCCCCCTTGACTTGTCTAGGAGAGAGTCTAAATGGAATGAGTAAGGATTAGAGTGAAAACCCTTACTCTGAACGTTGTCGCGGTGCCTAGACATTTTGTGCGACAACACTCCCCAATCCTAAAATCCTAAAAAACTGATAAGTTGGCTGGATTTTGAATGAAATCTAAAATTATACTTTCGTCATATGAAATTTGATGAGGTTGGAACCACTCTCAAACATCCTGAGCCATTTCATGGTAATGTTAAAAATTTAAGTAAAAGGATTTGACATTCTCCTTCATCTTCATTTCCATCCTTTTACTTTAAGAATTTAACATTACCATTAATCACATATCAATACTAGGGCCATAGGCTTGATCATTAGGCTGCCCCACTCAAAACCTATTTGTTTCTTTGAAAAAAATTAGCATTTGGAATATTACTGCAAAAAATAAACGCTCCCAAAAAACCAGGGATCGTTTTTTTTTGCCAGGAGCGCGCTCCCGCCCAGAGCGCGAATTGGGAGCGGGGGCATGAAAGGGGGGGGTGCTCCCCCGCAACCCTAATCGTAGCCATACAATGCTGTAAATGGTGACATCCCAATCAACATGTGGTATGATGTGTTGTAGCAATACTCGCGCCAATGAAACCACTTCACCCACTGTCTCTGCTGCCCCGATACATAATTCCTCAAATAACCCTCAAGCCATTTATTTACTATCTCCGTTTGTCCATTTGTTTGAGGGCGATAGCTTGTACTTTGGGTGAGTTTTTTTTCCCACCAATCAAAGTAGTTCCTGCTAGAATCCATCCATGAATTTGTTGTGTTGATCACTGATTATGGTCTTGGGTAGACCATGCAACTTGAAAATCCTACCTGCTAACTCCTGGGAACGAATCTGCCGCTACACTGGGACGAAGGAATCGAAAAGAAGTGGGCATACTTAGTCGGTCGGTCCACCACTACATATATGCAATCTTTGCCCTACACTGAAGGCAACCCTGTGATGAAGTCCATAGAGATACTCTCCCACTTCCATTGTGGAATAGGGAGTGGCTGCAATAGTCCAACAGGATGCGTATGCTCCTCCTTGTTCTGCTTCCAGATGCTACACTCGCGTACATACATCAAAATATCCTCTTTGAGGCCCTCCCAAGAGAACCTCTCTCTGACTTCCTTGTAGGTTTTAAGGTATCCTGGATGTCTTGCTAGTGGGGAGTCATGCACTGCCTGTATAACCTTGCCCTTTAGCTATGAATTTGGCACCACTTAATCCTGTTATTATAGTAGATGATGTCTTGTACACCCTGTACTTGTTGTCCTATATTTGCCCATCCAAGATCTTACACGCCATCTTGTTCTTGGAATACTCCACCAATAGTTGGGATTTCCAATCCAAAGTGGTATCCATGAAAGAGAATGTCGCTGGCCTCCTAGAAATTGCATCGGCAACCATATTATTTTTCCCTTTGACATACTCAATCTCGATATCATAAGCTTGTGCCTTACCCATTCCTGCTACCGGTCATTTAACTCCTTTTGATCGAGGAAAAATCGAAGGTTGTTGTTATCAATCTTGACTTTGAACTAATTGGCCACCAAATGTGGCCTAAACTTAGGCAGTGCGTGCATGATAGCGAGCATATCTTTGTCATAAATAGAGTAGTGACGCTTATAATCCCTAAGTTTCCTGCTCTAAAAAACGATAGGTGGTCATTTTGCATCAGTGCTGCTCCAATCCCTTCACCTGAGTCATCACACTCCAACACAAACGACTGGGAAAAATCAGGGAAAGCCAAAACAGGACAAGTGCTCATTGCCTTAGTAAGTTGTACGTAAGCCTTCTTTGCTACATCTGACCATAGAAAGGATTCTGTCTTGGTCAAATTTGTAAGTGGTGCCACCAACTGAGAAAATCCCTTGATGAACCGCTTATAAGTTGAAATACCCAAGAATCCCTTCAACATCATCACATTCTTGGCAGTAGGCCAGTCAATGATGGCCTAGATCTTCTCCTGATGCACTTGCACCCCTTCTCCACCAATCGCGTGCCCAAATAGAGCATCCCAGTCAGGCCAAACTTGCACTTGGATAACTTAGCATAAAATTGTTGTTCATCTAGTGTCCTCAACACCTCCTTCAAGTGTTGTAAGTGTTCCTCCCATGTCATGTTGTATACCAGGATATCATCAAAGAAGACGAGCACATACTTGCACGACTGCTTGTTGAACACATGGTTCATACAAGACTGAAAGGTAGCTAGTGCGATGGTCAGCCCAATTGGCATAACCAGGAACTCATAGTGGTTGTAGTGACAGGTGGTCTCCTCGGTGGAATGTCCCCAAACACTTTCTAGTACTTCTACAATAGAGCTGCTATGTTTGTTGGATACTTCTGATCTCTTGACCTCTTCTCCGATATTTTGCACCCTACTGCCCACTCGACGTTCCCATGTCGAAAAATGGCCTCCATTTTATTTGATGTTACCATCTTGGGGGAATAAGTGTGCATGCCCCTCAGCACCACCTTCTTGCCATCCTTAATAAATTCCATCTCCATCTGCTGGTAATCTGTTGCGTATCGCCCGATAGAGATGAGCCACTGAATCCCCAACACTACATTACTGTCATGGACATTAGTCACAAAGAAATCATCCGTGATGATATAGTTCCCAATCGTCAAGCTCATCTTGGGGATCATTTGGTTGCACTGCATGAATTTGTTTCCAGGTATGGCTACGAAGAACCCCTCGAAATTTGTGGTGGCTAAACCTCTCCTGGACACATAGCCCGGTATCAATGAAATTGTGGGTGGCACCACCATCACCCAAAGGTACGACTCTTTGCCCTTGTGTAGTTCCTCGAACCTTGAGCGTGAGAAACCGAGGAATCCCTGTGAGTATAACAATAATGTTGCTCCTCTCCTTGCTGGGGCTACTCACACTCCATCTCTCCGAGCTCCTCCTATTGTTACTCATGTTCATCCTCCTTGCTGTCATGATCAGGGAACACCTCGATATAGTGTGCTTTCCCCTTTGTTATACATTGGTGTCCTAGTGCCCAAGGTTCCTGGCAGGTGAAGCATAACTTCTTCCTCCTGAGTTTCCTTCTGATCTCTTCATCAAGCTGGTTTCTCCCTGTCCACTCCCTTTGAGGAGGTCTGGTATCTTTTCCCTTGGGTAGAAAAGTAGGTTTAGTAGGAGCTCAGGTCTTTAGAATTTCGTCCTGCATATCCCGTGTTCTGCTAACTGCATCCTGTAATGAAGTAGGCCTATAAGACCTCACTAGCCGACACAGGGGCTCAATTAAACCCTACACAAACAACATGATTCTTCTGGCTTCTGACAAATTTGGCACTTGTTACTCACCACGTTGTGGGTGATATCCCCAGGGAATTTTTTTTCTCCAAGATGGTCCTCAGCCGGAAGCCAACAACCCCTTGCAACCACTAGATAGCTTGATGTGCCATTTTCTTCACCATCCGAGCCATCCTTGTGGTCCCTCGCCTATCTGTTATGATCGTATGTTTGAAGGTGGGCCTCGCGACCCCAAAGGTATGACTTTTCATTGGTTTAGTTGAGTAATTTTGTTTACTTATCATGGACATTTTTGGGCATGGATTGGTGGGGGGATTCGACGGAAAGAGTGGGCTAGGTTTGTAGTCTTATCTCGTCTGCCCGATTTGGTAGTTAGCCTTGTATCCTTGTCCCGTGGGATCTCTTTTACTAGCCATTAGCTTTAGGGTTGACACTACATGGGAAATCTCGATTTTGGTTGCATGGTCCCACTCCCCAACACCATATACATCACTCCTCTTCACTCATTTTAACCCCATTCATCACTTTTCCCATTTGGGTCCACATGTGTCCACATAAGGTTAGCCCCCCCCTCCCCTTGTCCACACTTTGGGTTGGGCCTGGAACGATGCCCGAAGGTTGATGCAACTAAAAAGAAAGGAAAAAGCATAATTTGGCCACTGACAACAGGAAATGTACCACTAAATGCAAAGGATGGCTAGGACATACAAATTTAGCACGTGGGCAAAAGCCAAACATGAGCTCTACCCCTCATTCATGGCCATCACCTTGGTTCCTGTGGGACTTAGATGAGCCCCCTCCACATTAAGGAACCCATGATTGTCCCAACCCATGTTGGGCAACGAAATGCCTCATCTTAAAAGGGGGTATCTACTGTTATATTCTACACATCATGCTCTCAGACCCTGGAGCCCCGAGTAGTTATGAAGAAAAATCAATCGAAGGCAAAAGACATATGAAGAAGGGTGGAAAAACAAAGGTCGGGGTAACTCATGCACCACGATTTGCTCCCTCCTACACTCATGTACTCAAGTGTGGGCTTCCCTCATCATAGCTACCCTTGTACCATGACATGTGGCTTGGTGCCTTCCCCTAATCCCCACTCCGTCCCATCACTATATTACATGTGACCTAGCCATTGATGGGTGTACCATGGACATGTCCCCCACTTTAAAGGTTGAAACCACCTAGTAGGGTCCTTGGTTAATCCCCTTATTGAGCTTGGAGACACCTATACATGCCAAAGCTCAATATGGAAGGGCATGCCACCATGAATTGCCTACTTGATTCCATGATTTATAAGCTCTTTTATTTGATTACTCTGATGATTTGTTGTATTGGAGGGCAAGGGGATGCATTGGATCTTATGCAAGATTGCAGGTGGGTCTCCATTTTGGGGTTTGGTCTCTCTACGGGGTCCAAACCCTCCAGAGGGCCACATTGACACTTGTAGGGTGAGCATTGAGAGCCATGGGCCTCCACCATAGTAGAGAGTACTTCATGGATCCCCAACACCATTCAGGGATTGCTCGTGTTCCACCTTTTGGATGAGGATGATGCACTTGGTTCACCATGCCCAACCGACTCCACACATGTACCACACAATTGGCGGATGTTCTAGGGTCCAGATGAGGATGTATCTCACTGTAGGAGACAAAGGGAGGGATTATGTCATCATCCTAGCCCTTATAGATGGTTTACAGGCATTATCGATCCACTTGGAGACCCATGAGGATGTCATTGTGCCCCCACACCCACTTGGGAGCACCACATGTGACTTGCTTGGAAAACAAGGGGCCAACCTCTTGTCCACTATGTTTGGAGCCTTTTCACTCAACTTGGCACATTTGGACTCCATTAGGCCTCCTCAATGGCCCAACGACTCATCATATTCGTTATTTTTCCCTCGAGTGACTATTCTTTGAATTATTGAGCTATCTTGGTGTGCTTGTCACCAAGTCATGTCATTATTGAGCATTATTTTATTATTTTGGGCTAAATTGTTAGTTTTTGTAGCATCGAATGTGTTCTAGACACAAAATTTTGTGGAGAGGTTAGAATACATGAGATCTCCAAAACCCAGAAATTGTTTTTGGAAATTCCATCTAGAAATGACTTAATTAGACTATTAACAAGTTTTTAAATATTTCCTAAGTCTAAACTTTGGCAATATGGTTAATTAATCAATATTAATTAAGTAAAGGCAAGAATCATCTAGAAACTCACACAGATTGATTCAGAGATGATCCTAGCCATTGATTAAGTTTTAATCTTAGTCGTCAGTGCTCCAACATAGGATTATAATAGGAGGTCGATGTGGTGATGGAGAGGACACTTGAGTAATTCGATTTCTTAACAGATTGATTTCCTGAATAGAAACAGTCAGTTGCCAGAGAGAGAGCCAGAGATCGAAGCAGCGAGTGAGGGGTAGGGACAGTGATCTAGAGGAAGATTTCCAGATCCGGAGAGGCAACCGCAAGAGGGCTGAGTTATCTCAGTGAGGCAGCGCAGAGCTCTGCACAGTAGCTTCAAAGTGGGCAGTTCGATTTGCTGGAGAGGAAATCATCGGGCAGAGGCTCCAGAGCGCTGGAGAGACGAAATTCTCAACAATAAAAGGCATAATGACTTCATCAGAGACTAGTTAGAGGCTAGACGTCATAGTGACTGCGAAGTCCAGTGCAGAGGGTGACACAAAAGTGTTACGAATATAAATTACATAAAATAAAATGAAAATAAATAAATATAAATAATAAATAATCAAATGATGATTATCTTAAATAGTCACTAGTTAAGTGAAAAGACATGTCTAAAAGACATGCCCAATCATGAAAGGACACCTGCCTAGGTATATAAGCAGGGCTTCTTTGTAACATTTAACATCCTTGTACATTTTATATATATTAATGAATTTATTAATATTACAAATACCTTTTGCATGTTTTTACATTAAAGTCAACAAGCTACAAGTTTTGTTGCTTCAAAAAGCTTCAGGAGGCCAAGTTTTTTGTAGGCAAGTTGTGTCGGGATTGCTTGAGGAGGAAGGGTAAATTACCTTCAATAATTTTTCCCAGATTTTTTCGCTGTGGATTGCCAATTTCAGGCATCCAGATTGTATTCAGTTTTTCACTACTGCATAATAATAAAAACCGTCACTACTGCACCGGTTTTCCCAAGTTGGGTATTTCTAGCGACAATTGTCCAAAAATAATGGTGTCAATTTATTGTGGTGTGCTAGTATTTTCTCAGTTTTCAACGCTATTATTTCTGTAGTATTTTATTTGTGAAGGTTGCGGTGTGATTTATTCAATTTTTTCCATAGCAAATAAATTGTTAAAATTAACTAAAAATTAGAAGAATAATTTCCAGTTGCTGCAATATGATTCTAGTTTTGAAATTTTCACATGGTATCAAAGCGCAGTTGATCAGCCAGAGAGCTCAGAAGCAAAAAAAGGAATTTCACTATTCATTAAGAGCAAAAGGCCGAAATTCCCAGGGGCAGTACAATCTTTTTTGCCAGGAGGCCAAATTGCTTGAGGAAGTTCGATTTTTCTGAGGGGGAGAAAAATTTGATCCTTCCAGATCAAGTGATTTAAGAGGTAGAGGGAGCAACTCAGTCATTTTGTTGGGGAGATCTCTAGCTGGACGCAAAGGGTTTTGCGGCAGTACGCTAAAGCAGAACCAACGTTGGGGTAGAAGAGAGAAGAGCACACACAAAGGGAAAATTTTCTCAGGGAACTTCTAGTCTCAAGAAGTTAGATTTTCCTTGCAGATCGACAATAGTTGTGAGCAGATCTTCTCACTCTAGAAGGGAGTGCGAGTAGTAGAGCAGTAGCCGAGCAGAAGGAAACATGAAGTTTTTGATAGTTCGTTAAGATGGCCATTGTTGGTCTTCGTGATCAAGACAGGTTGGATCTACGTCATCTGGAAGGCAAGGATGTCCTTCCTTCTAGATGAATATGGCTTGAAAGCCTACATTGATGTTGTAGTGGTGGTTCCCCAGGATGCATATCAACAGAAAGGATACAAGAAAGAGATGGTGCGAGCGAAATGATTGATCCTAGATGGAGTGCAGGATCATATTGTCTCACATATAGCTGGCAAAGATATAACCAAGCAGATGTGGGATGCTCTCTCCACGTTATACCAGGGTACTTCTGAGCAACGAAAGATGTACCTAGAGGAGAAGCTGAGACTCATCCAGATGCAGAAAGGGGAAGGCATAGACCCCTACCTTAGTAGAATTCAGGAGTTCTGAAACCAGCTGTTTGTTGGGGCAACGCCTCAATCCACGGGGCTAGTGCGAGTGACACTCAATAGCATCTCAAAGGATTGGCAATTTTCTGTCCAAAGCATATTGGGCAAAGATGGGCTACTAGACTGGGATAGAATGTGGGCCGATTTGTAGTAGGAGTTGAGACGAGCTCTGTTAAAGAGCTCCATCAGTGGCAGCAACAACGAATCGAAGATGGTGAAGGAGAAGGAGAATGTGGCCCTCACATCTAAGGGTCCCAGTCAAGGGCAGGGGGAGTAGAGGAAGAAGAACAAGGCCTTGTCAAAGTTCAAGTGCTTCAGATGTGGT
This sequence comes from Pinus taeda, assembly GCA_000404065.3. Classification (NCBI taxonomy): domain Eukaryota; kingdom Viridiplantae; phylum Streptophyta; class Pinopsida; order Pinales; family Pinaceae; genus Pinus; species Pinus taeda. The sequence goes on from APFE030730225.1 coordinate 12,095, forward strand.
GAGCTCGGTCACTACAATACCCAGTTTCCTCTCAGGAGGAAGGACAAGGAGGAGAAGCAGGACCAGTAGGAAACTTTAGCAGAGATTGATAGGCTTTCCTCCAGGCTAGAGTAAGACTTTGCTATGTTCGCCGATATACCTACAAATGGGTAGGATCCTTGAGGAATCCACCTCTTGGATCAATACCTTGCTATGAGGGCCCACAATATTCAGTAGCAGGTTGGATCAGTGGGAGTTGATGCAGTCAGAGATAGAGTGATAGTTGCAGAGACTAGTAGCAGTCAGATGCTAGGGAGCGCAGTGCATATGGCACAGTGCAGAGTCAACAGTTCTTCAGTGATAGTGCAGATGCTAGTAGCATTCAGAGACTCGGAAGACAAATGCATCATACTGAACACAGTTGATTCAATATTTTGGATGCTTTTTAGTTGCAGATGTTGTAGTTGCAACAACAACAAATGAGAGGGAGTTGCAGTGCAGATGTAGTGTTGGCAACAATATGGCAGTGTCAGCAACAACATAGATGCAACATCAGAGTTGCGCAGTGGTTGGTGGGCAGTATGGCCAGACATCAACAACGTGACAAGAGATGATGTAGAGACAGGGTGCTGCCACAGGGTGTGCAGTAGCATTATAACACATTCCTCGCTAAGAGGGAGTGTTAGTTTTTGTAGCATCAAATGTGTTCTAGCCACGAAATGTTGTGGAGAGGCTAGAATACATGAGATCTCCAAAACCATAAATCGTTTATGGAAATTCCGCCTAAAAATGACTTAATTAAATTATTAACCAATTTTTAAATATTTCCTAAGTCTAAACTTAGTGAATATGGTTAATTAATCAGTATTAATTAAGTCAAGGTGAGAATCATCTAGAAACTCAAACGGATCGATCTAAAGATGATCCTAGCCATTGATTAAGTTTTAGTCTTGGCTGTTGGTGCTCCAACAAAGGATTATAAGAGGAGGTCGATGTGGTGATGGAGAGGACACTTGAGCAGTTCAATTTCTTAGCAGATCGATTTCCTAGGTAACAACAGTTAGTTGCTGGAGAGAGCCAGAGATCGAAGCAGTAAGTGATGGGCAAGGATAATGATCTGGAGGAAGATTTCGAGATTCGGAGAGGCAACAACAAGAGGGTTGAGTTATCCTAGTGAGGTAACACAGAGCTATACACAGTAGCTTCAAAGAGGGCGGTTCGATTTGCTGGAGAGAAAATTGTTCTCAAATCTAGAGGCCGGGCAAAGGTTCTAGAGGGCTAGAGAGACGAATTTCTCAGCAACAGAAGGCAAAATGATTTGATTAGAGACTAGTTAGAGGTTAGATGTCATAGTGATTGCATAGTCCAACGTAGAGGGCGACATAAAAGCTTCAGGAGGTCGAGTTTTTTGTAGGCAAGTTGTGTCGAGATTGCTTGTACTCAGATTTTCACCACTGCATAGTAATAAAACCCTCACTGCTGCATAGGTTTTCCCAAGTTGGGTTTTTTTGGGGACAATTGTCCAAAAATAACGATGTCAAGTTTATTGTGTGCGTGCTAGTGTTTTCTCAGTTTCCAGCACTATTATTTCTGCAATATTTTATTTGTGAAGGTTGCAGTGTGATTTATTCAATATTTGCTATAGCAAATAAATTGTTAAAATTAATTAACAACTAGAAGTATAATTTCCAGTTGCTGCAATAGGATTTCAGTTTTGGAATTTTCACAAAGACAAATTAGGCTATTCGAATCCCCTGTTGGATTGTATAAATAGATGAGAGGATGATTCATTTCTCTCATCATCACTTGGATTGGATTGGTATCTCTTGAGAGATTTTCACCCTTTTTATTGGGATAAACTTTTTGGACTTTCTTGATGCACTATGATATTTGGATTTTTGCTATTATCTTTGGAGCTTCTTTCTAATGCAAAATGGATGAATGGATATACTCTCTCTCTCATGTAAGTCAATTTTTGATGTTATTCTTGTTATCTTACTTGTCAAGTGTGTGCATATTGTTATCATTATTCTTGTATGGGTTATTTTAATGCAAAATTCTTTTGGGACGTTGAATAAGTGATTTAATGCATGCGTTGCTCTTTGAGGGATTGGGTGAATGTTCCTAGAGGCACCTCCTAGGTTGAAAGACCTCAAAACTTCATCTCTTTAGCAAATTTGAAGTATAAATCCCTGTTGACCTAGTTGTTGCCCTTTGAGAGGATAGCAAAGATCAATTAGGGCTCCTTAGCTCACGAAAATTCTCAATATATGTGTATCTTGACTCTGTTAAGCCCAAGAAATAAGGCACTGACCCTCGTATCTCTTTGCTGGCCAAATTTACCTCTCTTTTCTTCACTTTTCCAAATTCTAGGCCTAATCCTAAAGGATCACCTAGGGCATCAAGCAAAATCTTTTGTAGCCATCCAAACACCTTGAAAATTGGTCCACAACTATGCTGGGGTTTTCTCAAGGGGTCCTCCAAATTTGAGCACAATCTGACTGTGGAATCCTGAGATATCGCAAGCCTATGCTTGAGGATCATTTCTCTCCCTAGGTTGATTTGGGTTGGTGTCCTCATTTGGATCATTGCATTCAAATTTCAAAAGAAAATTAGTCCTTTGATCCTATTCTCTTTCCTAATTAGGTCAAGCCCCTTTTTAGTCAATCAACTCCATACCCTTGACCTAGTTTGGGTTCACTTGGGCTCTCTGTGGTCCCACAACTTTATAACTCAAATTCCACAAGGATAACATAGAATCCATTTCTCCATAAGGATCCTTTAGTCTAGGAAGCCCCTTGTCAAGACATATCCTCCAAACCTAGGCTCAAGTGTCATCTTAGCCCTTCCTAGAGAGCCTATCACCTTGCTTCTCAAGCAAGTAAGCTATTTAATTGAGTCTCTCTTCTGAATAGTCTTTAGGAATCACTCATCTGATCATTGATCAATTCATCATTGTGATTCCTCTTCTACCGGGTCTCCTCCCATCAGTGAAAGTCTGTAACTAGCAGGGAGCCTTAGCCGAGTTCACAGTGGGCTGTCGCTCCATTGTTGCCCCTTGGCCTAGTAGTTGCTCTATAGGATCCGCTCATAGGACCCCTGCTAGTTTGAGTGGTAACAACACCATCACGGATTGTCTTGGGAATTTTTCTATATAGTGCTTTGGGTTGCTTGTTTGCTTGAGTTGAGTCAATTCACGGAAATACATATCAGGATCTTTCCGGTCAAAACGCTCTATCACCCTCCATGCAAAATCCTCACAAGCATTAGCATGCCCCAAGGTAGTTAGGCCATGGTACTACCAATCATGTGCCTCTCCGTCTAAATGCAGGGTGGCTAGTTTAATAGCATCAATTTCTTTCACTTGGTTCAGTTGAAAATAAGTATCCAGGTTCTGGATCCATGCCCTTGCTATGCATATGGTAGAGCCATCGAAACTAGGAAGAGTCAGCTTCCCTACAGTGCGTTGTAGCTCTGTCTCTTGTGTGGGTGCACCTCCTGTCCCTCTGCCCTTGTTGCCGCTCTTCAGCAGGCAAAAATCTCTAAAAGAGATGGCATCCTGGAAACCATCTGCCATGGACTGATATTCCCTGTAATACTCTCCCAATGGCATGTCTTCTTGTTTTGTTGGTTCTGCAGAACTGGCAGTCAGAAAGCTACGGTCAGTGGGTGGAGATATTCCATTGTAGATATGAGGGTGGCTCTAGGGATTTGCAATGGCAATATTTTGAGATGTGTCTATCCCTTCACCAGCGGATGATTCTCCATTGTGGCCCTTGTTTCTATTTTGTCGCCTCATTTCTTCAACTATTTCCTTCTGCCCTTTGGCTAGATCATTCAGAGCTTTTAGAAGGCTCTGAGAGGCTGCATGTTCTTTCTCTGAGCCCACCATGTTAGCTTCTTCTGATGTAATGTTGACATCTTCTCTATGTAATGGGGAATCGGGTTCTGGATTGCTTTGCAGCTCTCTTTCTCTACGTCGGAACCTTTGCCTTCTATATGTCACGTTCTGCAAGTTTTCTGAGGTCATGTGTTGATACCACAACCGGCCAAGATCCTGCTCTGATACCACTGTAATGTACCCAACTGGAATATCTGAAATTTTCCCTTAAAATTTCTGGGTTTTAACTGAGTTTCTTCAGTGAGAGATTTCACCAAACATATGGTGACTGTGCTGCTGTAGGTGTGTTGTTCATATTTTGAGTTTAAATACACATATGAAGCCAAGATGCATATTCATGAAGGCATTACAAACAATCGCAATGTCATAGCACCCAAAATTGACTACTGATATTTTGAATGATCAGCAAAATTGCAACATTCCTTCTATACACAGTCATACATTAGAGGTTGCTTCAGCCATTGAAATTCCTTGCTTTTACATAACAGCTAACCCAGAAAATATGTGAACCAAATACACCAGCAATACACAGTCAACTAGTCAGAGACACAATGCACAAATTAATGAGAAGGAACCTGGTTATGCAGTAGATCTATTTCCTTTCTCCTTTCAGCAATAACTTCACTGCTCCATGTCTTTCTTCCACAGAAATGGCTCTCAAATAACTTCAGATTACAAGCTAATAAGAGAGAATTACATCCTCCCACAGTAATTATACGCTGCTCCTTTCTTGCCCATATTTCAATTTGTTTACAGGTGGCCACGTGCTAAAATTTGGCAGCTCAGGGATGAATTTCTCCTAGAAGAAATCATATCTTTCAGCTCTATTTGAACTTCCTATAATAAAATTTTATTTATGACAATTCTAATATGACTTTTCAAAAATAGTGAAGTCACATCTAAATTTGGAAGTGGCTTCCCAAAAATATAAAGTCATGTCTAAATGATCGAGGGTGATCTCGACATATTGAATCCACTTTAAAATCAAATCAATCATGATTATACAAGTAAAGAATTAATATTTTTATCCTTACTAGTATTATTATTATTATGATACTATTATTTATAAAATAGTCTAAAGTCATTCACCTTTAATGGATTAATAAAAATGAATTCTCTCATGGAATAAGTAAATTAAATTGAGAATTTGAACCTCTCTCTTGGAATAAAATAGTAACTCCACACTTAAGAGAATGTCACTCTCCCTCACTAATTCAATGTATGACAAAAGTGTAACTCCTCATTCAATGCACTTGTAACTCCCTCATTCAATTGGATTTCTAAATCTCACCAAATATTCTCTCATGTCCAAGTGTAACTCTCTCTCCCCCCAACTCGAATTGTAACTCTTCAAGACAAGTGTACCTCTCTCTCTATTCTTGGGATGAGTTATACTTCTCAAGTAACTCCTCCCTCATGGTATTCGCTTCTCCTATTATTGGCTCAAAGAATGAATTCATTTTGTAACTCCTCTCCTTTCTCATCTATTTAAGCAAGAGCAAGTGGGAGTTGAGAGTAGCATGTTCATTGTGAAGAATGAGAGCTAGTGTTGAGTGTGTGCAAGATAAGTGTGAGAGCAAGTGAAGAGTAAGAGCAAGGGAAGAGTTGGAGAAAGTGTGAAGGACAAGATTTGATCAAGAGAAGGAGGAGATATTCAAGCAAAGAGCAAGCACACTTCAGCTACAAGTTGATCAAACATTTGTGACTTTATTCATTCTCATTCTCTTTGTCTCTATACTCTGCTGAACAATTAAAGAAATATAATAGAAGAAGAATCATTTGGGTTTTCCCCTTGTCATTGGACCTAACTCTCAGTGTCTCATATTTGTGCTTGGTTCTCTTCATATGATTCTTAAGTTTATGTTCTATCCACAATTGCTGATCTGAAAAGTTGTGAAGAAGAAATTTCCATTTTAAGTAATTGTAACAGCATAGAAGATTCAATTTTCTGCGAAGTACATTCAACTTTCTGCAAAGTACATTTAGTGTTCTACAAAGTACATTCAGCTTTCTGCAAAGTACATTCAGTCCCATTCAATTTTTTGCAAAGTACTTTCAGTTCCATTTAGTTTTTTTGCAAAGTATATTCAGTTTTCTGCATAGCAGTTTCAAGTTTCTGCAAAAAAAATTAAATTTTTGCATAGAACTTTCAGATTTTAACACCATATTCACTCTCCAGCAATGCGAATAGACCCAAGAGAGGTCACTTTCGCTCCAGCAAACACAGTTCTCAGATGTGAGGATGACTTGTCCCAATGAGTTGGAAAAATCAGTCAAGATGGCAATGTATTTCAGTCTGGAACAAGAGTTAATATGGCAGCTCGATTTGTCCAAGGAATGAGCAGATTTCAGACCCCAGGAATAAATAGCAATTCGGCCCCTTGGTGGAAGAACAATTTGGCCTCACAATTCTCAGTCAATTCGGCCCCTCCACAAGAAAAAAATAGTTCTCTGTGGGTGAACTCGGCCCCTTTATCAATTCGGCCCTCTCAGTCAAGTAACTGGCCTTCTCAAAGAACTCGGCCCCTTTTGGCAAGGGAACTCTTCTTGGAACAAATTGATTTAGCTCTAGAACCCCTGCAAGAAGATTAGAAATAAATCCGGCAAAATAGAAAGCCAACCAGGGTGACAAAGGAATCCGCCAATATTGGAGGGACTAGCTAGGGTGGCAATGAAATCCACGGAAAGTAGGGTGAGGGTCTCGCTTGAAACCCTCAGGCTGAAACTCACTTGAGCTCCACTTCAATTGAAATAAGAAATGATAAGTTAGGATGATCAGCAAATGAGCTCCCTCCTCCTTTTATGATTTTTCATTGAGTTTCCGCCCAACTTCTAGAATTTCTTATTTATTTTATTATTGGGCTACCTGTTTGCCACCCTTTTTACCTTTTTGCCACCTTTCTACCAAAACAACAAAAATACCAAAATTTGCAAAACTTGCCCAGCTCCCTTTCAGAAATTTCCCCTTCTTGCTAGCCTAGGGAGACTAATCAGTGATCATTTAGAGCCTCATTGATTATGTATTTTGTTGATGATATATATTGCACTCAGTATGGCAGTGCCATTTTGTTATATGCACTCTTACATGGTATATAGATGAGCAAACTTTGCATAATTTGTCTCTAATGGTTTGGAATCATGGTATGAAATCTTAAAAATATTTTTTCATTAAAAATTAACTATTTTTATATATTTTTTTCAATTCCAGTTCCTTGAATCTGGTTCAATTCAGTTTGATCCAGTTCTGGTTCGAATCCCAGTTTGATAGGTGGCTTGGTTCAAAACCCTGTTCCAGTTTTTAAAACTATGATGAAAATCCTCTAGTTATCCCTACATGTCAAGGGATAACCGGGCTGACATATAATGATATATGCTTGTTGATGGGACTGTCAATATTTACTATCAATGAGGAGGGTTTTAATTCCTAGACCACAGCATTTTAAACACCAGGTCAGCCCTCTGATTTAAGGCATAATAATTAGGTTGATTCACCTCTGTGCTAGGATTCTCAACAGGGATCTCCATTAGTGTCCAGAAGAAGCAGGTTGGTAGTGTTTGAAGCAGCAAGTGATCTCCGTTAGTGACCTGTTCAAAGGTTCAAACTGTTGACAAGCCAGAATGCATACTCTTGGAGTTGTAACCTGTCTTTAAATAGCATGAAAATGCAGACTATAAACCTATCTTTGTCCAGATTCAGAGTGCCTTTAAGGAGCGCTTATCTGCTATAATTATATCATCAGGGATGAGGATGCTTACATGAGTGAATATTGGCCTGAATAAAGGAGGAAATGCAGCCCAGAATCCCCATTTTCTGTTAGTTAAGCAATTCATGCTGATTATGTTTGGAATGTTGCTAGGATTGGTGGCTCCAAAATACATGTTTCAGTTAGTGCAGAACTGGTTGATATTTTTTGGCAAAATAAATAAAGATGGATGGGATTGTGAATTACACTCTTTATCCCTTCAACACTGACTACTTGCAGCTGTTGTGAGCAGTAGTTCTCATCTTCTTTAGTAACATATAAATAAGGTTTACTTGCACATGATTGGAGTGCACGGTGCACCGTTAGTCTCAAAGATTTGCATACTAGAGGTGAACAGGAGTTTGGGCACAGATGCAGGAGTAGTTTCACACCATTTGGGACAGCAGGTGGATGAGCATGCATCATGGATTGTAGTTTAAGGGGTGCATGCATTTGGAGTGTATCTTTTTTCTATTTTTGGAGAGTATGGAGGGTGCAGTTTCCAAGGAAGAAGGGGTCTATTAAATGAGAGAATTTCATTGTAACAGGCTTGGATCTCTTGAGATTGCATCTCAGGTTATTTGTAATTTCCAGAAGTCTTTATAATGAATAAAAGCTTGAGTGCTTGGTCCACATACTCTCTTTCTTTCCCGTGTATCGAATTTTGGTGGATTGATGCTTGAAGCCATCTCATTTTGTGTGATTAAGCTAGTTTCATAAAATTATGCGGGTATTCCTCCCCTGGTTTTAATGAAACTGTTGCAAATTTGAGTAGTTCTTCTTATCCCTGAAGGGTTGTGTTGGACATTGGATAAACCAGCTCTCCCCATGTGTTTCGTGACATGGACTAACCGCCTTTTGTGGATGCTCATCTCTGGTGATGCGATCATTGACTAATGCCTGCGGGTTTTGGTCTAACGGCAATTGTGATTCCCAACTAGTGGTATTAGAGTGTAGGTCACAAGTTCAATACACAACTGGCTCACGTTGTGGGGGAGATTGTTGGACATTGGATAAACCAATGCTCCCCATGTGTTTTGCGACATGGACTAACTGCCTCTCATGGATCGTTTTCTCTAGCGATGTGATCGATGACTAACACTTGTGGGTTTCAGTCTAACAACAATCATGATTCCCAACAAGTTGTAGGGTAAAGTAATTTCTCCTCTGATCACGCTTTGAGCAGCCAGGATATGGTTGTGTTTTTGGCACTGCTCATAGGGTTCAAGTCACATTGCTTTGTTGAAACATCATTTGTAGATGCCTCAATGGAATTTTCCATCACCATATGGACAACTGGCTTTTGTTTCTACTGGACTTCATGATCCATGGCAAGCCGTAGTGTCTTGGATCCCTCCATGAATATGCTAATTTTACTATGTGTGCTTTATCTACTAATTGACCCTAGTTTGTTTTATCCATAGGTCATAGGCAACAATAGGGATACCTCCCTGGTGTTGGCATGAACCAACCGAAAGCAAGAGACATGAATGCTGAGACATGAGTGTTGTCTGTAGAGTTGCATTGAGTCTCCGCTGGCTATTGTAGTGCAGGTTTTGGTATCAACAGAGCCTTAATAAATTTAAAACGAAAACTTTAAGTTGCTTTAGCTTGATGACCATGACACAATTTTCTTGTGCACATTTCTAGGACCTTTGTTCCCTGTTTTGTATTTGTTCCCGCAGGCTGCTAAATCCTTTTTTCTCTGATACTTGTTGATTGTAAATTGTGTGGATATTCCACTGGATAATTCATCATAACAGATCTGTGAAAATAAACCGAATTCTATACTATGAACAGTTAAGTCCTTTTAAATTACAAATTTGTTATTATTTTTTTGTTGTTTATGCATGCAATACATAATATGAAAAAAGTAGAGAACAGTTAATTACAATCCCTCGCAATCCACAATGAACACCAAGATATGCTTTGGGAAACCTTTCAGAAGAAAACCCAGATGGATGGTGAGGTTGCTCTGCTCTTTTTGTCTGGAATGGAAATGATGCAAGTACAAAGGAGAAGACACTTTCTATGGAGTTGCTTGAGACCTGTGGCCTGTGAGTTGCTCCAAAACACAGACCCCCTCTACTATGCTCTCTCGCTATCCACACTCAGCAAATCTACTTTATGATGAAACAAAATGCAAGCAAATAGAATGGAACCCCTTTTCTTCTTAGTGCCCTGGTTATAAAACAGCTTGATAGTCAACGAGGGGTTAAGTTTGATCCATTTAACCCTCAACATGAGTTACAACTTGTTAAAATTGGCAACTAGGGCCAAACTCCATATGGGTCATCTTGTTTATGACAACTGATATTTTTCTTGGATTCCTCTCTCCGAGAGGTGTAGGATTGATCTAAAGATCATCCGATTCTGACATGTACAAATGAAGTTATGAATTATTTTGATTATGGTCAAATTATCAAGGTCAGCCTCTTCTATATGTCGGCTCACCTAATCCAATAGTCACGTCTCTTGACCCCCACCGATTGGTATATCTAGAGGTGCTTTCTCCCTCATTTGAATCATCCAATAAGGCCATATACCTCTGAAATTTTCGGTGGAGAAATGTGAGCCTAAGTTGCAGCAAGGAGAAGCCTAAGGACAGCATGGAAGAAGCCAAAAAGGTCAGCGTACTTCTGTGATTGGGCTGCCGGAGCTGCAGCGATAGCGTGGCACATTTGAAGGGTTATTTGTGCTTGTGTTAAGGGTTGTTCTTTGGCTGGGTTTGCTGGACAGAATTGGAGCTAAACCGCAGTAAGAAGAAGACCTAAAAGACAGCCCTTGGTGCAGCCTAAGGGACATTGTGGTTTCTTTGTTTGCTGTAGATGACAGTGTGAAAGAGAAAGGACTATCTTAAGGTTTAACCAGGACTGTCTTAAGTGCAGATTAGGGCCATCATGAAGTATTGTCTAGGCCGAGAAAAATGGAAGAACAAATGTAGTTGTTGAGGGCACTTGTGTGGCTCTGTTGTGGAAACAAAAGCTACAGCAAGTTGCTGAGCTAGGCCGCAGGCCATAGCCAGCAACTTGAGGTTGTTCTAGGTGCTGTGTTGAGGGTTATACAGCCAGCAAGGAGAAGTGTGGTGATGCCTGTGATGCAGCGAAGGAAGGAGGGTCTTGTGGAAGGAAAGACACAGTCCTTTAGGTGACTGTTGGAACAGTTTTTAGGGCTGACTTATTTCTGATAAGTATGCCCTAACCAATTTTCAGAATTGCAGCCCTTGGGGCCAGAATTGCAATTTCATTGTGTCATCTACATGGTTAAGATCTTTGATGTCTGATCTCCTATTTTGGCAAGTCAGTATTGACTTCAAATCAGTGAAGATAATATCGGCGATATATCGCCAAATATAAGAAATATCGAGAAAATATCACGATATTTCCGAGATATCGGTGATATCTCGACAAAATATCGCGAACGATATAAAATATTGTTGGGTGTGTTTTGCTGCGGCTAGAAAAAGGAAAAATCATTTTTTTTCTTCATTTTTGTTTCTGAGTGTTGGAAAAGGAAGGGGAAGAGTTTTGTGGTGGTTGTCAAGGAGGGTTTGAGGATCAAACAATGATTATCACCACCAACTAAGATTTTTTGGTGGATCAAAGATTGAAGAATAGTGAGACAAACTTCATTTCTTCCATTAACATGTATGTTCTTAAAAACCCCTATGTTAATGATTTTTTCATAGATTTAGGGTTATGCTTGCTTGCCTCTTTGCCTACCAACATTTTGTTTCTTTGTTTTTTTCCATTTGCTATGATTTTCACGCCCATGAGCCAATGCAAGGGTTTTTTCCATATTTGGACAGCAAGCGTCATTTTTTTTTGCAACTTCCTTATGCACCCTCTTATTACCATTTTTCATTCACATTGCAAAATGCAAATAATGTAGTAACTTTTTTTAAATGAGGTGGTTATTACTTATTATTTTTTGTGTTGGGGGGTTTAATGCCAATTTTTTGTTTTTTTTTTGTGCCCTAGGTTTGAATTAGTTCACTACAAATGTCAAATATGCCAAAAGCCTTGGACCCATTTTGGGAGTATGGGGGGGCTGTTGGTGGGGCAAATCAGGCATATATATCATACAAATTGTGTGGGACCGCGATGTCAAGAGGGGTTACACGATTGAAATACCATCTGGCTAGACTCTTTGCACATGATGCAGATGTAATGCCTCGTATGGTTTCTAGTGCAGAGGTTATACAAAAAGCTCTTGAAGCAATTGCTAAACAAGACAGAAAGAACGCTGTTAGGGAGAGGCCAATGGTCTCAGATAGATAGCTGCTAGTTTTATTTGTTTTGCAACTTTTGCTACATATAAGTTTATAACTCAGGATGATGAAATACTTCTAAAGTTTTATGTATGTGATGTTATTTTGTTTGAGTCCTTGATTGGACAATTATCAGGGATCAACAGGATATGTGATGTTATTTTGTTTGTGTCATTGAATGGACAATTATCAGGGATTAGCCGGATTTGGTATCGCCTTTGAAGTGATGTATCATTTCTATTTGACATCATATATATCAGTGCCTTCTTCATATTTATGTGCCAATGTGTTTAGTTCATGTTGTTATTGCTTTATATGTTTAGAAATATGAAAAAAATGAATATGTTATGCATTTTTTATGCTTGCCGATATTTGCCGATATTTTTGCCGATATTGCCGATAAGATATTTTCTGGACCCTTGCCGATATTTTGCCGATACCGATATTTTCAACACTGCTTCAAATCATTGTACTCTATCTCTCTCTCTCTCTGCTGAACTATTGAAGAATATATAAGAAGAATTGATCAAGGGTTCCCCCACATTGGGGTTTGTCCCTAGCTGGTGCCACATCTTGTCCTTTTGTCTTGGCTTGTCCTCTACTGTTTATGTTTATGTTTATGTTCTATCTGCATTTTACTATCACGTTGATGTGATTGCTAATCTAGATATGTATATTGGGCTAATAGAGAATTTGAACTAAAATTGCTCTAAAGCATAGAACATACCATTGTTTCCTAAATTTTACACAACTTGACCCTTCTAGAGCCTTCTTCATAGTCTCCACGTGGCTAGCCCCTTTTTCATGAATGACCGGGCTGATGTGGCATCCTCTTGAATTATGGTGGTCAAACATGATAGGTCAACTTCTGGGAGGCATAACTTTTGCACGTGAACTCCGATTGATGCGATTTTTGCACTGTTGGAAAGTTATACGAGTATAGAACAACATCATGGTGTGCACGCTTAAGTAAGTTTTATTCCCAAAAAACATCCTCAAACTGGCCCTGAAAGGTTTCAGATCCCAATTCTCCAAATTGGGTCATGCCGATGAAACTGCTATTGTAAGTTGATTCCTTCAATTTTTCCACTTTGAAAGCATCAAGATGGATGACAAATCATACAATGTTTTATCCGGATCTCATTTGGAGGAAAAGACTTTTAAAGAGCAGGAAACTGTGTGCATGATTTGGTGTAATGCTTTGGACAGTACAGGAGTATTTATTAATTCTTAATTAGCTCACATTATTACATGCACTTTATTATTTGGTCCATTGTCTACATTGGCTAGCCTAATGCCTAAGGCTAAATATTAAGTTAATGATGGTCAGCAATATCTAGCACATTTTAGCTTCTCCAACAACTTTTAATAGCTGTTCTCCAATATATTATGGCAATGTCAACCTATGTCTTACGATGATGCTCACTGAGAACCTGGTTTCATATCAGGAGCAAAAATATAGTTGAGGTAAAATGAAGCAGTTCAGTGATACCCTTAGAATAATTTGTGTTTGCATCTAGAACTATGCTTAAAATTCTTGTTTTGAATATTTTGATTTTTAACTCTGTTGCTAGTGATGATGACATTTCAGTTCATATTTTGCTTGCATTGCTTATTCAAACCTCTTATTCCATTTTGAGAAAAAGTGCTATACGATACTATAATTATGTAAAATATTAAAATGGTAGAAATCAAGATTGAAAGAAAACACACCTAGCTAATGTTTTCAGATTTAACTTTGCAGATAGAAGCAGGTCTTTCAGCCCTGGGGGATGCTATGGAGGCAGGATATGAAGACTATCAAGTAAGGAAAACTGCCAGGATTTTACATCTTATGGATTGTGAATTTTATGGTCCTTTAAGATAGCTTGGGGATAGTCGTTTTTTTGCCCTTTGAATAAGGTAAAATGTTTTCATGCTAAACTTGGAAAACTAAGGTCAATGTCTCATTGCTCACAAGGAAAACGTTCCTATGGGTCGAAGGGCAGTTTTCATACCAAATATAAATTCAATGCTCTCTATAGTATGGTATGTAAAACTATTGCTATGGAGAGCCATAATTTCCATTACCGTGTTCCCTATAAATGCCACTGCAATTCTGCTTAATGTCTTTTCCACATCACCTTCAAAATCACAAACAACTAAGTGTCTTTGACAAAGTGATATTCAATAATTATCTGTTATTCCTTGACATATCTAACCTTTTAAATTCATTGTCACCTGAGCCGAGATATCCACAGTTAATTCATTCTGTTTTCCGCTTCAGCAAATAATTTCGGCATTAAAGTAAATTCTTGCATAATATACCTTTATAGCATAATTCACCATAAAAGTTCACCATTAACAAATAGATGTATTTGCATTTTTAATCAATGCAAAACCCATTATTCTGATTTTGCAACTGATTCTGAATTTTCAAGTATCATCTCTAGAAAATTTTTAATCCACAGTGCACTTTATCATATGCTTCTCAAAATCCAGCATCACATCTCTAGTTCAGATCATAACCCAACGAATTCCACTATAAGTGCTGATTGGATTCTCTAAAAGAACCTTCCGCCTTGCAAATCCCATTTTCTCTCTGTATTGCTGAAGCCATAACAATAACAGTTCTTTTAAATATCATCTTAGCTTGATTTTTTTTAATGAAACATCAAAAGGAGTAATGTGCTTTCTATTAGACACAACCTGTTTTTTCACCTGCCATAGGTGTTAACTTTATTTTGTGAAATGCTCCATAAAACAAATGATTACATCATGGAACAAGGAGAGTTATATCAATGAACAACATAGGTACTAGCAATTTCTGCCCTTGAAAGGCTAAAAGGCAAGCATATGATCCCATACCCCAACAGGGAGGGACTCAATATTTCTACAAAAAATACTAAGTTTGACTTGAACAATCAAACCCAGTTCGTGCTTAAAGAGCCACAATTAGCCTTTGCTAAGCAGAAATGAATCTTCATTGAAAGTAGATTTACATGGATGTTTCAACAGAAAGTCAATTGTGGTCAAATATATTGCGTGCCATAAATATTCACAAGTGCCCTTAATGATCTAAGTATCCCCAGGAGAGTACCTTTCCTTCAGAGTGAGGCATAAAAGAGGAATCGTAATTCAGCATGAAAACATGCCCAAAAAGCATTTGCAAACTTGCAATTGCAAAAATTATGCTCAACTGTTTCACCCTTACCAAAAAGGGTGCAAGCAGCATTTGTAACATTGAGTATATGGTCTTAATACGCAACCCTTGGTGAAGCATAACCCATCTTCATACTTTGAACATGAAAGAAGACTGAGCTTGTACCCCTAAGTTTGTAACCCTTGACATTGCACACTTTTCCATGCATTATTAATGAGATCGTTCTCTTGGAGATCTCACACGTGCCATATTTAGGGTGTTGACTTCTTTCAAATCCTCATGGAAGAGGATGTCCACCTTGGAAGATTCTTCAATGCACATTATTCTATGTCATTGATGAGGATGTCCACCTCAGGAGATGCCACACATGCGTTAAGGTGTTTCTTCATGGTTTCATGCCCTATTTGGAGGAGTATGTTCACTTAAGGAGGTTGCTTACATACATCTATTGGAGGAAATCTTATCTTAGAGCCACACATGCCACCTCATGAGGATTATTACTTGGTCTTTGCATGGTCTAAGGAGGATGTCTCACTTGGAGAGCTACACATCCACATTGGAGGATATTTAGGAGGTTTCAAACCTTAGATCTATAGTTTTCATTACATTTTTTGAGGATGTCCATCTTCAAGAGAAGTTATCTTTTGATAGAGTGCCCAAATTTCCACTAGATCAATGCCAATAGATGTAGATTAACCATGGGATTTCTAAATTTTTGTCCTAATAGAAATTTCGGCAAAGTTGATTGGTTTATGGTGTTTCAAAATGTCCGTGAGGGATTTGTTAACCACAAAAAGTGGGTAGCCCATAGGAGAAGTTTTCTCCTCATTTGACAACTAGCCGGTCAAAAACCCCATGATTTTCGACACATAACATTATGTTGGAGTTCTCCATCCATTGCTTGGGTCAGATCTCTCCCCCATCTGTCATGCTTCTCAAAGGAAGGTGGGTCATCTCTTGGCAGGTACTCTAACCATTCTTGCAATCATGTGCTTCCATTTAATGTTATGGGCATATTGATGTGGATCACGGGGCAAACTGGATGATTGACCAATCTCGATTGTATCCTTGTTCCCACGCTTCACTTGGGAGACTAGTATTTGACTCTAGTCCAGTGGGACCTCCTCTAAGGCCTTATGGTTTAGGAAGGGCACTAGTGGGGACGAATTGATTGATATAGCATGTCCAAGGTAGTCCATACTTACCACCTTCAATCTCTCCGGGTTATCCATCTCCATTCTTCGGGTTGGTGGTCATTGGGATTGGGATCCTATATCCACATCCTTGAGTCAAGGCCTAGAAACTTCGCCTCGGAAATTGATGCAACTAAAAGAAAGTTAAAAGCATATAAAGCTACAATGAAAGAAAATGTAAAATGCAAAAGATGGTTGGGACAATCTTTAGCGTGTGGACTGTTGAAGAATCTAGGGCACACATAAATTAGAATGATTCTTTGTTACATGATAACTATTTGTGAAGTATTTATACAATTTGTCTTAGCTAGCTGTTTCTTTCATTATTATAGTGTGTATGTTAGCTTCATCAAATTGCGATCAAAACAAAACAGACAAGAACACAAATATTTGTCTTTCTGCCAGGGCCAAAACCTCTCCCTCTTAGAGAGTAAAACACATGCAAAATTCTTCTTATCGAGATTCCATTGATGAATACCAAGACGAAGACCCTTGACACATTCTGCCTCTCCAAGACCAAGACATCAATCCTTCACTGCTGCATTATTGAGACCCTGACTGCTTCTGCATTATTACTGCATCATGACTACTCCAGAGATTACCATTGATGTCATCTCTATACCTTCATCGAGAACATGATCTTCAAGTACAAGATCATATATTGTGTCTACACCTTGTTGTCATCATTGTATGAAGGTTGTGATCATCATGGTTATTACTGCTCCTAGTAGCACGTCAAGACTGCATCATACTAGATCCAAATACTGTCTCCTTTCATAGGTATGCCAAGGATCTCTTGATCATCACCGAAACTTGTTTCGTCATCAAAGTTATGCCAAGACTGTAATATATATATATGTATATATATATATATATAGGAGATTGAGACAACATCTAACATAATCTTCTTTGAGATGAGATAGTAGATCTATCACTACTGTTCATTGTGTTTGGGCTGCTACAAGAATGCCACCGAGGTTTATATGCCAAGAAAATACTGTACCCTCGTTCGAGCTCTTCTACTTCAAGTCATAGGTATGCCGAGAGTGTATTTTTCCCAGAACTTGGTCAACATTGTGTCCTCATCACACCTCCGAGATTTGGTCACGACTGAACCTTAGAGAAATCTCTATGCCGAAACTGTCTGTTTGGTGACCTTGGTGCTCCATCAATTTGGGATCCAATTTGACTGCACCTTATACCCTTCCGAGGTGCAGTCAAGCCTTTAGACAAGGAGGCCCTAATTCAATGCGGATCTACTACTCCTTAATGCGAAAAATTCATAGAGAGATAATGCGAGATCTATCATCTTTGATTGCGGATCCCTGTACCCATGTTCACATGAAGATTCAGAGATAAAACCCAAGTTCAGTTCACTTCAACTACGGATACCTTATGCTTTGACTGCGGCTCCTTCACCCAAAACTTTAGAGAGGAAAAATGAAGTTCTTATTTGCATTTGGAGGATACCTTGACGGGGTATTTATAGTGGTGAGCAACTTATATTGAGCCGGCATGAGTGTGAACGGATGTGTCTATTCCTTGAGCTGACATGACTTGTATTATTCATTTTAATTCATATTTGCAGCCGACATGAAGACCTCTTCGTTGTTTTCTCTTGCAGACTTCTTGAAGGATTATGCTTGGTCTTTGGAGGGCTTTTTCACAACTTTGTAGAGTTGAATACATTTACATAAACTCATAAAGAGTTTCTATACATATGACATGACTCTTTTGACATATAAATAAATCCTAAAGACATCAAGAAGAAGTCTTTCACCTAGTGACATTTCTTGCTCATGAAACCCATGTAACAAGGCATACAAAAATAATTTATTTCCTTTTATTACATCATTTACAAAGATCATGTCATTATGAAGACCGAACCTAGTTACAATTTCTTCAACACTCCCTCTTAACTAGGGAGGTATTCATAATGGTACTTGGTCATTCTTAATTTGGAGAATTTCTCATAAGAAGAATCAGATTTGTAATCCATCTATTATAGCATCATTTCAACCAACATTGTTTTCATTTAGAAAGGCCTTGACTAACAACTCCATCTCTCTCTTAGATCAGAGCACAATGTTGGCGAGTCGAATGGCTGAAAGACACACATCATCATTGTCTCTCTTAGGGTCATACCGACTCGGGTGTTCTCCAAGTATGCTCTACTAGGATTATTCTCATCTTGGGTTTCCAACCCTCAAGAATATCGGTCGTCTTGCCCACTCTTGTCTTGGATGCCCTACCACATCCTCAAAGGGTGTCGGATGCCAGATGATTACACAATCCTCCATTCT
This sequence comes from Pinus taeda, assembly GCA_000404065.3. Taxonomy (NCBI): domain Eukaryota; kingdom Viridiplantae; phylum Streptophyta; class Pinopsida; order Pinales; family Pinaceae; genus Pinus; species Pinus taeda. Next base: position 30,626 of record APFE030730225.1, read on the forward strand.
TTCTTCCAAACTGAAGACAAGAATGTCGTGTCTAACTCTCCCTCTTAACCAGGGTCGAGTTCCAAGTTTCTCTTTCCTCAGAAACTTACTCGAGTTGCTTAAATCCTAGGAAACTCCCAGAGCTCCCTCTCACCCAGGGACTTTATCATGAGTGCTTTATAGGGTCTTCTAGTTGAATAATGATTCGAGACTTCGATGTCATCGATTCCTTCACATGTAGGGTTCAACCATCCATCACTTTCCTTCGTCATGTCATTCCTTCTTTCCCGGAAAGTATCCTCCTTAGCTTTACATCTGGGGCTTCCTTCATAAGCTCATCTGTCTTCACTTTCCTTCAACAGTGATTGCTTTGGATCACAAGGTACATAGTTTTGACATCCTTCACAACTCTCCTTACCTTGGCCCTGCACACATACCCAAAATTTTCCAAGAGGTCAGACACCAAAAACAAATCACATATATTACCTTTTGGTGATGGCCTTTTACTAGTGACATTTTTTGTAGGTATCAACATCTTGCATACATATCGACATATCTCCCGACGATATTAGTTGTCAAGGGTCTTCATCTTTCTAGACTTACATCAGAGTCTTCACATCTTTTCGGGAGATTTCTTGGTCAAGTCTTCCTGATCCTCTGGATGTTGATTGCCTTCATCATGGTTGCAGGTTTCATGATCTCTTCCATCCTCATGTCTTTCATTCCAAGGGCTCTCAGAGTTCTTCAATTGTAATCAACTACCTCATACTTCATTATGAGGACATATTATGTTGAATTCATCTAGTTTGACTTATGTCTTTCTGCATCCTTTTAGAGGAAGAGATCCTTTCCCTTTTGGTCATGCTCGATTCATTTTACCTGCAACCATATATCATGACATTACAATATCAAATACAAATACAAGTACAAGTATACACACCTCATTTTTCCTTCAGGCTACTTTCAACAACTTTCTTGATTGAATGGATCTTCAATCCCTTGATCTGCTTCATCATGTCATTAGTCCTTCATCTCATGATTTCCATAAGTTGGAAATCTTGATGAAACTCTTGCTGCCTTCTCAGACTAGGGGATTCTCCGCTGAGAGACTCTTCAAAATCTAATATATCCCCATCTGGCAAATGTTTCCTTTGACTTGGATGACTTCTTCCTTTCCTTCAATGTACAATGAGATTCCCAAGAGCTATATCCTTCATGATTCATACGAGCTTTTATTTTCATGATGCCACGATGCATCTTCTTACCATGATCATATCTGTAAGGACTTCTGATAGGATTCTTTTGAGAGGGACGCCATCTCTTTCATAATGCATATCTATTATTCCCTCTTTCCCTGATCCCTTTCTTCAGCTTCTTCCCCCCTTCCGGCGATATGAGCTCTTCTTCCATAGTACTATTCTGTCTTGTCAACCTTCCTGCACTTATTTGAGTCCTATCGACTCGTCTTTCTCTATCTACATAGAGACCATAAACTGTTGATCGAGGTAACCTTCTTGTTCATGGACATTTGTTACTTTGCTTTTCAATATCAATATCAATTTTATTTTCTCATCATTTTGCCCAGATCTCATAATTGAGATCTCATGAAGATATTTCTTCATTCTTCTTTACTGTATTGTAGATAGTATATCTTATGTCTCCTTTCTTATTTTATACAACCTTAAGAGTTCTCATGACTTCAAAGGAGACCTTGATGTACTGACTCCTGAGTACTAGTGACTTCACTTCTTTACAAGGATTCTGTCAATCCTACTGCAAGAAATTTTGATGACCCATCTAACCCATAGATCTTCTTGCAATGATGAAGTCAATGAGCCAAACTTGATTATAGAATGGAAAGATACTTACTTGATATGTGAAGATGAGATCTTCACCTTGATCATGTTGGCCTTTGGATAGGATCCTTGTTGAAGCTTATCTTCAAGCCTTCAAAATAATTGACTTGAATATCTGATCCTTGCAGCATCGACTTGAGGTTGCTCGCCATGATGTAGAGATCCATCAATTAGTGTTATTATGGCTGTGGCAGCGAACACCTTCATTCGATATCGAGTACTGTCCATACAACTCATGCGGTAGATGATCTGCTTCTTTGAGTAGGAATCCGAGTTGTTCTTTATTGAAAGGAAATGCCATGATGTGGATTGTGGGAGTCACCAAGGCTGCTGCTATGCATCTTGAGATCTGACTATTTCATCCTCTGATTGATGTCTTTCAAAACCCTTTGATTGTAGATCCTTCAGCTAACTTGATGCCTTGACCTCTGAATGTCTCTTTTCTGCCCCTTTCCTTGATGGCTGAACCAACCTCCCTCTGATACCATGTTGAAGAATCTAGGGCACACATAAATTAGAATGATTCTTCATTACATGATAACAATTTGTGAAGTATTTATGCAATTTGTCCTAGCTAGATGTTTCTTTCATTATTATAGTGTGTATGTTAGCTTCATCAAACTGCTATCAAAACAAAAGAGACAAGAACACAAATATTTGGCTTTCTGCCAGGGCCAAAACCTCTCCCTCTTGGAGAGGGAAACCCACACAAAATTCTTCTTATCGAGATTCCATTGACAAATACCAAGACCAAGACGCTTGACACATTCTGCCTCTCCAAGACTAAGACCCTTGACACATTCCGCCTCTCCAAGACCAAGACATCAATCCTTCACTGCTGCTTTATTGAGACCCTTACTGCTTCTGCTTTATTACTGCATCATGACTGCTCCAGAGATTACTACCGATGTAATCTCTATACCTTCATTGAGAACATGATCTTCAAGTACAAGATCATATCTTGTGTCTGCACCTTGTTATCATCATTGTATCAAGGCTGTGATCATCATGGTTATTAATGCTCCTAGTAGCACGTCAAGACTGCATCATACTAGATCTGAATACTGTCTCCTTTCACAGGTATGCCAAGGATCTCTTGATCATCACCGAAACTTATTTTGTCATCAGAGTTATACCAAGACTGTAATATATATATAAGAGATTGAGACAGCATCTAAGTTCTAACATAATCTTCTTTGAGCCGAGAGAGTAGATCTATCACTGCTGTTCATTCTGTCTGGGTTGCTACAAGAATGCCACTGAGGTTTATATGCCAAGACAATACTGTACCCTCGTCCGAGCTCTTCTCTACTTCAAGTCATAGGTATGCCGAGAGTGTATTTTGCCCAGAACTTTGGTCAACACTGCGTCCTCGTCACACCTCTGAGATCTGGTCACGACTGAACCTCAGAGACATCTCTATGCTGAAATTGTCTATTTGGTGACCTTGCTGCTCCATCAATCTGGGACCCAGCTTGACTGCACCTTATACCCATCCGAGGTGCAGTCAAGCCTTTAGACAAGGAGGCCTCAATTTAATGCGGATCTACTGCTCCTTAATGCGAAAAATTCAGAGAGAGATAATGCGAGATCTATCATCTTTGATTGCGGATCCCTGTATCCATGTTCACACAAAGATTCAGAGATAAAACCCAAGTTCAGTTCACTTCAACTGTGGATACCTTATGCTTTGACTGCAGCTCCTTCACCCGAAATTTCAGAGAGGAAAAATGCAAAGTTCTTATCTGCGTTTGGAGGATATCTTGACAGGGTATTTATAGTGGTGAGCAACCTATATTGAGCCGTCATGAGTGTGAACGGATGTGTCTATTCCTTGAGCCGACATGACTTATATTTATTCATTTTAATTCATATTTGGAGCCGACATGAAGACCTCTTCGTTGTTTTCGCTTGCAGACTTCTTGAAGGATTATGCTTGGTCTTTGGAGGGCTTTTTCACAACTTTGTAGAGTTGAATACATTTACATAAACTCATAAAGAGTTTCTATACATATGACATGACTCTTTTGACATATAAATAAATCCTAGAGACATCAAGAAGAAGTCTTTCAGCTAGTGACACTTCTTGCTCATGAAACCCATGTAGCAAGGCATACAAAAATAATTTGTTTCCTTTTATTACATAGTTTACAAAGATCATGTCATTATGAAGACCGAACCTAGTTACAATTTCTTCAGCACGGACAATATTTAAACATCTCATCTCTCTTCATTCAAGACCACTTTTTTTCACTGGATTGTTAATACAGCTAGGAAAATGGTACATTCTGCATAGCACCCTTTTCTTTCCCCAATCCTGCCATCACATCAAACACCACAGTGTATAGAACCCTGGCCATGTCTAGGTTTCAGACAAAAAATGATGCTTTGGTTCCTTGTATAGTTGTAATGGCCAAACCTCCATTGCATTCCTTTCAACAATTTTTCTTTTGATAAGGACATTCTTTTCATATACTTTCTAATTTCCTCCAGACAATTTTTAAGATTGTGTTATATTATGTCATTATTTGTCCCCTGTATTAAAAAGTGTAGACTTGTGCACTGTAAAAAGATATTCGCTGTTAACATTTACAAGTATCTCTGTCTTCTTAATGTACATCTTTCTACCTTCGATATAAAATCTCAGTTCCACTTCATGATAACTTGGCTAACTTGTTAATGCTAAATATAAACAGCAATTGCTTATTACTTGAATCCTCAGATAAACATTTTTCTGTCTGATTGTGCAGACTATCCGCACGGATCCTGACATAGCAAACTTGAGATCTTCAGAGAAATTCAAACCTTTACTGGACAAGTACGATGAACCTTTCATTAATGAGAATGCTATAAATGCTATCAAAAATCTATTTGGCTTCAATAAAAAGTAGTTCTTTGTTGCTAGATACAGCTTCCTTTCCATCCATGATGTTGATGGTGCTGAGTTATAAAAAAGTAAGGTGTGCTATTGTTTAATGCACCCAGCAAACAAGAAAATCCACAGAAGCAATTAACAAGCTGTAATTATTTGTACCATATGAAAAGGTTAAAGTCAAGGCATTTGATTTCTTATCAGATTCAAATTGTAACCAATAGGATTTCTGTTCTGATTTCTGCACCTTGAGGACATTTAATCTGCTGATTCTTTCCTTGTCTTTTGCAAAAGATTTTAATCAAGCCCTCTTATATAAGACATTGTCATTATTCCATAAGCTGTTCGTGTCTTCAAGGTAGGCCTATGATTAGTTGTTATTGAAGGAGGTCATTTATGTCTTGTATGAGTCAGTTATTTCTCATGTAATTAAAATGAATGGCAATTGCTCATTCTCAGCTTGTTTAATAAAAATCAATGTTGCGAACATCGGCATCAGGATAAAATCGGCAAGGGTCCGGAAAACCAAAAAATCGTAAAAATCAGGAAAATATCAGTAAAACTTGGCAAACATTGGCAAAATCAAGATACCATCAATATATTGGCAAACATCTGCTAGGCCAAAAAATCATGATTTCGAGATAAAATCGGGATGTTATCGAGATGTTCGCAACACTGATAAAAATAGAACCACAATATCCAGTTAACAAGTTCTACGAAGGAGTATTTCAAAACTTCGGCTCATCCACCTACTGAACTGTACGATTGGTGTATGTTGTTTAAGTTTCTATGTTGTCACTATTGGACACTCCCATTGGAGGTTCTTGTAATACCTTGTAACATACAATGGCCACCATCTTGATCTGCATAGAACAATTTGCTAAGATGCATCGATTGCAATGATCTGGATGTAATGAAACAGAATGCAATCATGTGGAAGATTTCATATAATTGTTTTTTAGGTACCATTTCCAATTCTACCCACAAGTATGGAGATTAGGACTGTTTCTCATAGGAATGGGGTTCCGACTATTACATGGCACCATAAACTAAACCAGAGATGACATAGAATTGACATCCTCTCTATTAAGATCTAACTCTTTAAAAAGGAAATATTATTTAGATCATTTCTTTAATGTATTTTAAATACTATATTAATGTCCACTAGTGATCAAAATCCTACGAACTGAAAAAAAATTTCAAATATAGATTAACACAAGCATTGAGATTCTATGACAGCCTATGATCTTTTATAATGGAATATTTTATTTTTTATTCCAGATTTAATATTATTAGCTTAGTGCAGAAAATATTGAAATAAATGAAAATTGAAATGAAAGAAGTTAAGCAAATAACACACCATCCATCCGATGAACACAAGATTATCTTAGGAAAACCCAATATGAGAAAAACCTAGCTAGAAGTTGAGGTCCATCCCTAGCTCTTTTCTTATTGTGAAATGTATATACAAAGAAATTCCACTCATTTTGGAGTCTCCATGGACACTAAAGCTTGAATGACTACTACAAGATATTCTACATCATTTATTATGCTTCAATATCCCACACCTAGATAATTTGCTCGATATGGAACAATAAATGATACCATAAAATTGGAATTCTTTTCTATCCTAAAGGCCCAATTTTTAACATGGCTTGATAGTTGTCTAGTGTCAATGTTAAAGGTCTTATGGTTTTTCTCTGCCTCAACTTTCAAATAAGGTTAGAGTTTGGGTTATTACCACTTTATCTGTCAGCTTTTTGGTGCAAAGACTAGAGTAGATGACAAATAAGCGGAAATTGGAAGAATTACCAGTCATCTTGATATCCTCTTCTTAGACTTTCAGATGATCAATGATCACCACTAGGGAGGCCTCCTTATATAGCAATTCTCTTCAAGGTTTTTTGACCCCAAATAATTGATGACAAGTGGAAATATTATTTACCAAGAAAGGACTTCTGTTTGTCGACTTTATGGGGTGCTGGAGAATAAAGGTTCTAATAGCCTTTGACTGAATTTTATTTGCGGTAAACAATATGCAATCTTTATATAAGGCTGATAATTAAGATGATTACAATAGGCATTCAATATGTTCTGTAGCAATGCTAATTGCTACCTAGTATTAAGTGACTTTTTGGCTTGTTCATTATCCCACCTAGACAGATTTTAGTTGTACATCATAATCTGGAAAATGATGTGGATCTTCTTTACCCCATTTCATAATAATTTCCAGCATTATATGTGGTGAAAGACAGTGAGTATGAAGCTGCCAATGTTGGTGTTTTGCAGACCTCTAAGACAACCCATAGTTCAGCCTCTTTAAGATTTTGCAATGAACAAGGTAATTGAAGGGTAATTGAAGTCAAGGGACAGATCAATAATGATGTTTAAGAAGTAATTTCCAGATCTATAGTTGACGCTTGTAAGTGAGTTTTAACAAAGATTTTGAGGTGGTTGTAAAGGTAGACAAGTAATGGTAAAATTCAAGGTTATTTCATAATTTAACAACAAAATGTAGGCCTAAACCTTCTATCAACCCTCTGCCATTATAAAATTTTGGAAAGGATAAGTTACTAAAATAGATAGTTCCCGGCTAGTGAGAACTCCTCAAACAACCATTACAATGAGAAAGGGGCTCTTTAAATAGATGGAGAGCCAAAACTTCTTGGAATAAAATAACATTATTTGATGGTGTTAAATTATGGTATGTTCTATGCTTAGAGCAATTTATTTCAATTCTTCTTATTAGCCCAATGTCAATTCTCAGTATAGCAATCACATTAACATTAAAGTAAAATGCTGATAGAACATAAATGAAATCAACAGAGGACAAGCCAAGACAAGAGACACAAGATGTGGCGGCTAGCAAGGGACAAACCCCAATGCAGGGAAACCCTTTGATCAATTCTTCTATATTCTTCAATAATTCAGCAGAGAGAGAGAGAGAGATATTGCAATATCACTAATCAATGATTTACAACAGCGGCAATGTAATTCAAATCAGCAAGGTCAAAGCTGGTCAACTAGCTCACCAATGATGTTAAGACATCCTAGGAGAACTCGACCTCCAACAACAAGTATATGCAGACCTAAACAACCCTCGGTCAACAGTCAAACAACAATCAACGAATGTCACAGCAGGCTGTCAGCGCTAACCAGTCAACACTGGTCAATGTTTGGTCAATGCTGGTCAACGTAATGCCCGAAACATAAATTCGCAGTCAAGATCTGGTCAATGCTAGGTGAACACATCACCCTGCGGCTCAGTCAAACTTCAATCAATACAGTCAACATTTGCCCTAACAGAAAATCCATCCTCTTCTTGCATGTGTGAGAGATCAGCTGCTCCTACGCTTGCCCAATCAGATTATGAGAGAGAAGATGATGAGATGAGTGATGGTGAAATGGGACACAATGTCTCCTTTTATATGCAACGTTGAGGTTTAGTTGGGGGGTGTGCAACACAATTTAACTTGCTGGGCGACCTTGACAAATTGTCAAGAAATACAAATAAATTCATATCTCCATGAATACATGTTGGAATTGGATGATTGTTAGATCAATCCTACACCTCTCGACGAGAGGAATCCAAGAAAAATATCAGCTGCCATAAATAAGTTGACCCACATGGATTTTGGCCCTAGTTTCCAATTTTAACACTCCCTCTCAATTAGGGAGAACTCCATTTGCTAATCCATCTGTTTGTCGGTACTATCCTTGCCATCAAATGTACTGCCCTGCACTGCTCGACTCTGCTGAACTATAAAGAAGAAATGATCGAGAATGTATCATAACATCCTCTACTAACCCGAAGTCAGTCCCAGATTAAAGAGAGTGCGCAATAGCGCTCTTACTGACCCAAAGTTAGTCCCAATGAAGAGAGTGTGTCATACCACTATTACTGATCCCAAGTCAGTTCCAAAAGAGAGTGAGTTATATCACTCTTACTGATCCAAAGTCAGTTCCAATTGATCCCAGATCAATGCCATCCTAGCATAGGGAGTATTGTAGATACGCGATGTGTCCATCGGTACTACTATGGTCCCTATCCTCATTTCCCTACTCATTGGCTAGATGAGAGGTACTTCCCATGAGTCCCAGACTGCATGGGTAGGATGTCTTGGTAGGAGAATGATGAACCACTCATCCTGCCTACTTGTCGCCATGGGGTATCACAAGGGAAGGCTGAACCATTCACCCTGTACACAACACACAAATAGGGGAGGGTGAGTCACCCTATGGTCACTTGTCGCTCCAAGAAGTACCCCAAGCCTCCTGGAGCTCCCAGAGCTCAATGTATGCATCATACAGGACCCTCATAAGAAGGTCTCTCAATGACTCCTAGTCCTCGGAAATTCAAGAATTTGACCTTTCTTAAGGGCTTCGTTAGAATGTCGGTGAAGATAAAGTGGTACCTGACATCGATGTGCTTGGAGCGATCATGAAATACATGATTCTCTGTTAAACGAATCCGACTTTGGTTGTCGCAGAGGATCACAATAGTATCCAACGTGTGTTCAAATAGCTCACTGAAGAGCTTTCTCAACCAGACAACCTCATAGGAGGCCATACTTGCAGCAATATACTCTACCTCCGCGATGCTGAAAGCCACCGACTTCTGCTTCCTGCTCATCCAGGAGATCGAGGAAAAATCCAAAGAGAAACAACACCCAGAAGTGCTCTTTCAGTCCACCACACTGCCTGCCCAATCAACATCAAAATATCCATGTAGCCTCACATCTCCGACAATGTATCTCAACCCATGAATGATTGTGCCCTGAAGATCTCAGAAGATTCTTGGCACCAATCCAATGTGAGTGATGAGGCTCAGACGGGAGTTCACCAAGAACATCAATGCTCCTATGAGTTGACGATACTCGAAAGCATTTCCCAAAATAAGTCCGATAGCACTACCGCATAACTTCTTGAACTTAAGCTCCATCGAGGTAGTCACGAGCTTGCAGTCCACCATACCGAATCTCTCCAATATCTTCACCATGTATTTTCCTTGAGATAGGAAGATTTCCCCTGACTTTTGCCAGACTTCTAGCTCTAGCCCTAGGAAATAGTGCATCATCCTAGGTCCTTCATCTCAAATTCGGAAGCCAACTCCCTCTTACATTTGTGAATGAGGGTTTGCACTTGTCAGGAAGAGGTCGTCAAAATACAACACTAGTATGAGAGGCTTATCATCCTCAACCTTAAAGTAAAGGTTTGGATTGACATCACTCCTAGTAAATCCCAACTTCATCAAGTAGCTATCGATCCTCTCATACCAAGCTCGGGGTGCTTGCTTCAGCGCATTGAGAGCTTTCTTCAACCTCCATACGTGAGATTCTCGATTATGAATCTCAAACCCCTCAGGTTGTTCGACATAGACTTCTTCTTTAATTGAACCATGCAAGAACGCGCTCTTGACATCCATTTGATGTAGGTTCCATCCTTGCGAAGCAACGAGGGCTATGATTGAGCAGATGGTGGTGTATTGGGCAACAGGTGCAAATATCTCGTCATAATCTACACCTTCCTTTTGAGAGAAGCCTCGAGCAACAAAGTGAGCCTTATACTTTTCAGCACTCCCATCGGCTCCATGCTTTATTTTGTAAAACCACTTCGAGGTGACAACTATTTTGTCATGGGGTTTGGGGACCACATCCCAGACATCATTCTTCATGATGGACTCATATTCCTCATTCATAGCATCCTTCCATACTTTATGCTTCACGACTTCTTCGAATGATGAAGGCTCATTTTGAATGATGGTGCTCATAATGGTCAAGTATCCCTGATACTTGGTTGGCTTCTTACTTTCATGGAAAGTCCCTATGGGTGCAATATGTCCTCCGACATCATAAAGTGTCCCCCTAAGCCATGAGGGCCTCTTCCTAGAAGAGGAAGGCTCTTGCAGAGGGGGATCAATGGGATCCGTAGGTTCTTCCACATCGGGCATCGTCTCATCTTCCTTCTCATCAGGTGTCCTGGTGTCAGCGTCTTTAGTTTTCCTTAGAATAGGAAGATTGTCAACCTTGCTAAGAGCCAGATCTTCGTCAAAGGTGACATCATGACTTATCTCGATTTCCCTTTGACCAACCACATAGATTCTATAGCCCTTAGAATTTTTGTTATGTCCCAATAAGATTCCCTTCTTTCCAGATGCACCCAATTTGCTCCTTTTCTCTTTCGACACATGAAAATATACAGGACTTCCAAAAATTCTAAAATGAGAGACATCAGGTTTCTTACCAGTGAACATCTCTTTCGGAGTCTTAAAATCCAATGCTTGATGAGGACATCGATTTTGAACATATATGACGGTATTTGCAGCTTCGGCCCATAGAAAATTTAGAAGCCTTTGATCATGGAGCATGGCACGAACAACTTCCACAATCGTAAGATTTTGCCTTTCCACCATACTATTCTGTTCAGGAGTGTATGGTGTTGTGGTCTCCTTCTTAATGCCAACCTTTTTGCAAAAATCATGGAACTCATTGGATTCATATTCGGTCCCATTATCAGTCCTTAAGATCTTGATCCTCTTTTCGGTTTGATTCTCGATCAAGGCTTTGAAGTAACGGACCCAAGAGAACACTTCATCCTTCTTTTTGAAGAAGTATATCCAAGTCTTGCGAGAATAGTCATCTGTAAAAGTGAGATAATATAAATATCCTCCCAAAGAGTTCACGGGCATCATACCAGATATGTCGGAGTGAACCAACTGCAAAATTTCGGAAGTCTTGCTATGGCTTGAGGGGAATGGTCCCCTTTTGAACTTTCCTTCGACACATCCTGGACATACACATTCATGCTCTATTTTGAACTCGGGCATCCCTGTCACCATTTGTACCACATCAGGTAGAGTCTTATAATGAAGGTGGGCAAACCTCCGGTGCCATAGTTTAGACTGAAGAGATGTGTCGCAAGACATGACTCCCAATGAACTTCCTCCAACTTGATATAAATAGTCAACTCGAAACCCAAGAGTGAAAGCATCTTTAAAATTCTTTTTCCACACACGTACCTTGCCATCGACGAAGGCCACCTTGTAGCCTTTGTCTTCCATTGCCGAAATGGACACTAGGTTCTTCTTGAGATCAGGTACATACAAGACTTTTTGCAAATGAATTGTGTTACCTTGATTTAATTGAAGAGTAACATTCCCTACACCCTTTACGAGATAGGTGGAATTGTCTCCAAGAATAATCTCCAAGTTTGTCTCCTTATCTATCAGATCAGAGAGAGCTTCCTTGTAACCAGTGAAGTGCCTTGAGGCACCACTATCAATAAGCCAATTGCCCAACGAGTTCGAAGGAGAGGTAGTGGAGAGGGTCGATATCAGATAATATTCATCTTGCTTATTGTTAACAACATTTGATTCATACATGGAGTTCCTTGCTTTCTTGGAGGGTTAACCACTTCCTTGATTTCCGACATTCTTTTTTCCTTTGCCATTGAACCCGCCATTCCTTTGATTGTGGTTGGAGTTTCCCCGGGAGTGATTTTGATTATTGTTAAGAGATGTGTCCTTCCTATTTGGACACTCCATTGCATAGTGGCCAAATTTATTACAAGTGAAGCATCTTCCCTTTCTTCCACCCTTCGATTCAACCTTTCCTTTGAATTTAGACCTAGAATTATTTCTCCTTTTAGCATGAGAGGAGAAAGCAGTGGGGTTGCCTTTGCTTGAAGGCGTTTCTTGCTCCACCATCCTTGTCTCTTCTTGAATGCATCTTGCCATCAATTCCTCAAATCCCGGAATTCGATCGTTGTTGAGAAGAGTGGTTCTAAATACATACTATTTAGATGGGAGCCCTCCAAGAATAGTGATAGTTAGTTCCTTGTCAGCGATGACTTCTCCAATCGATAGGAGATCATTCTTGATCTCAGTTATTTTTAAGAAGTAGGATTGAATATCCTCGTCCTTGCCCTTTTTAATATCCTTCAGCTTATTTTTGAGGAACAAAACTTGATTTGCATCACTAACTTTAAACAAGCTTACCGGTCTATCGTAGATTTCCTTAGAGGTGTTTAGCTTGGAAACATAGGCCACTAGAAGCTTGTCAATTGAGTCCTAGATGATCTTCTTTGCTTTGACTTCACCCTTAGTGTACTTGTTCTTTGTAGCAGCCGGTGCATTTGTTGGAGGCTCCGTAATTCTGTCTCTCGCATATTCTAACACTTTCTACTCTTCCAATGTTAGATCAAGAGACATCTTCCATCCGTGATAATCAGAATTCTCACGGAGCTTGTCTTCGGCGGGGAAGTGTGATGAGGAACCCAAGAAGCCTTTTGACTTTTTCCAACTGTCTTCAGTGATTGCTATTGCTCTTGCTTGGGCTTTGTCTTCACCTCAGCTCTGATACCATGTTAAATCACAATATGTTCTATGCTTAGAGAAATTTACTTCAATTCTTCTTATTAGCTCAATGTCAATTTTCAGTATAGCGTTCACATTAACATTCAAGTAAAATGCTGATAGAACATAAATGAAATCAACAGAAGACAAGCCAAGACAACAGACACAAGATGTGGCGGTTAGCCAGGGACAAACCCCAATGCGGGGAAACCCTTTGATCAATTCTTTCTATATTCTTCAATAATTCAGCAGAGAGAGAGAGAATACAATATCACTAATTAGTGATTTACAACAACAACAGTGTAATTCAAATCAGCGAGGTCAAAGCTGGTCAAACAACTCACCAATGACCTTAAGACATCCTAGGACTTGGCCTCCAACAACAAGTATATGCAGCCCAAAACAACGCTCAGTCAACAATCAAACAACAATGAACAAATGTCACAACCTACGGTTAGCCCTAACTAGTCAACATTGGTCAATGTAATGCCCAAAACAGAAATTCGCAGTCAAGATTTGGTCAATGCTAGGTCATCGCATCACCCAGCAGCTCGGTCAAACTTCAGTCAACGTTTGCCCTAATAGAAAATTCGTCCTCTTCTTGCACGTGTGAGAGATCAGTTGCTCCTACGCTTGCCCTATCAGATTAGGAGAGAGAAGATGATGAGATGAGTGATGGTGAAATGAGACACAATGTCTCCTTTTATATGCAACATTGAGGTTTAGCTGGGGGTGTGCAACACAATTTAACTTGCTGGCTGACCTTGACAAATTGTCAAGAAATACAAATAAATTCATATCTCCATTAATACATGTTGGAATTGGATAATCGTTAGATCAAACCTACACCTCTCGACGAGAGGAATCCAAGAAAAATATCAGCTGCCATAAATAAGATGACCCACATGGAGTTTGGCCCTAGTTGCCAATTTTAATAGATTAACACAGGCTCAATAGTTAATTTCTTTTAGTTGAGGCAAGTCAAATCTCCCCCGAGAGAGTTATGCTTATGTTTTCTAGAGGTCAACCCATACTAAAATAGGAAAATCCATCTTCATTGGCACATGTGAGCAAAAACAGAAACGAATAAAATCTAATCTAGCTATCAATTGTCCCATTGACCCAAGAGAGATATATGGTGGCTGCCAAATGATAATTGTTGTCCCACACAAGTTGTAACATCTATTTCACTTATTAAAATTAGTGATTTGACATTTTTTCCAAAGTCAATTTGTTGGTCAAACCTACTAACATCTTCAAACAGGGATATAGAATTGTAATGAGCATGCATGTGTCCACAAAGGTACGATAGAGGCTATCAGATATCAACAGGTAAATCTTCCCACTTATATTGTTAGGTCCAAATAATACTAGTGTAGCCTCTTTATTATTATTATTAGTGTATCCCCCTATTGTTATTGTTGTGTCCATGTAGCCCCCATATTGTTATTGTTATGCCCCATAAAAGCCCATTGATGTTATTGTTGTGTCATTACATCATTATTGTTATGTAGGCTCTAATTGTATTGTGACCCCTTAGACTCCAATTTATAGCAATGAGGTTTAGTCATTTGTATCATTCAAGAATTGTTCATTTATGTAATTTAAAAGAGGTTGCCCCTTCGAAGAGGCTAATTTCTAAGTCGTTGATCTATCTTTTCTTCTATTTTATGAGGTAGTTGCATAACATATGCCCAATAATAATAAAGTAAAGGTATTTCACCTCTGCATGTGTGCCAAAAGGGTTGTGTTCCACTGAGACCCACCATGTTTTCAAAAGTTGTATTCAAAGTAAAAATATGACAACTACTGCTAGGGTGCCATGTTGGCAACATAATAAATCAAGGCTAAATAACCTCAATCACCAACAATGTGTGTGCACCAATTAATTAATCAAAATAACCTTTGTAAAACATGACCATTAATCTAAACAAGTATAGGTCACATCCACTAAAAGTCTCACACATGAACCCAACATGTCTCCCTCAACAAGGAAATATATCATATCGTTGTTGGAGTATAAAAATGTGATGATGACATCCAAATGTTATAAAA
Organism: Pinus taeda; assembly: GCA_000404065.3. Lineage (NCBI taxonomy): Eukaryota > Viridiplantae > Streptophyta > Pinopsida > Pinales > Pinaceae > Pinus > Pinus taeda. Next base: position 45,741 of record APFE030730225.1, read on the forward strand.
GGGGTGATGTGATACACACCCTTCTATCCAAAACACCACCATGGAGTCATCCACAATTTGAATGCATTAAAACATATCATCACATGCATCAATAAGAACATGAACTAATCACTTTGCACATCTTACATTTCTCAATAACAACACAACACTTGTCATTAAGCAACAAACAGTGACTAGGAAATCATAAAATTTCTTAGTCAACCATAAGGGTAGCACCAAGAAAGGTATGTGCTTCCATAATATGTTCGTTAAAACTACTAGCAAACAACCTAGATAACTGCAAGTGTATGACTACTGATAGAAAATGCTCTGAAATATGCTCATATGTCATCTGATTGAGCATACTATGTGATACTAGAACATACTATATGACCTTCATCCATCACGAAGACCCTCTAGGATCTTCTGGAAAGTCCACACATAACTAATTACTATATGTGTAAGTAATGGAATCTAATGTGATTTATGCTTGGTATTATTACCTTTGAAATCTACACTTATAAAAGTGTTCAAGTCCGAGCAAGAATGTAAACCTAAGACAACATACTAGAAATGCTACTCATTGTCACCTCAATAGGATTTCCCTTCACTCTAGGCTAACTTTCCTTTGACAATAATACACAAGGTTTCCCTATGTGTTATTGCTAGATTACCATTATAATCTTCTTTAACAAACCAAATTTAGCAATCTGAAGCATCAAACTGATAGCTTGTGGGCTTGAATGTAAAAATACACGAGTATTTGTAATAATAATTTATTATATATAAAATTGTATAAGTGATGATTGTTTACAATGAGGACTCGCATGTATAAACTTGAGCAAGTGTCTTTTCGTGGTTGGGCATGTCTTTTCACTTAACTTATTGACTATTTAACATAATCAATATTTGATTATTTAATATTTACATTAATTTATTTATTATACTTGTTATGAATTATATTTATAACATAGCCATTTCCTTCAGAAGCTTTGTCCTCAAAGCTTATTGTCCGCAGTTTCCTTTAGTTTGCATTTGTCATCTTGGTGCCATTGACACCTTTGCCTATATAATTCGCTTGGTAACAAATGTCTTGATCTAGGCGTTATCGTTTTTTTTTTTTTTTAATAGCTCTAATTTTTTTAAATAACTCTAATAAATATATATAATTATATTTATTCTATTGATTTTTGCTTTTTTGGAATAACTCTATTTTTTTATAAATTGATAAATAATTAAACTTTATAAATAATAATTATATAACTTATAATTATAAATTACATTATATAATTAATAATTATAAAATCTTATAATGATCCGAAATTGGATCCTTAAACTCTCTTAAAGTTACCCGAACTTTGTAAAAACTCATACCAGAGTTGAAAGTCTTGTGGATGTCGAAGCCTATCAGAAATAACCTCTGAACAACGACAATTTGTGGTCAGCACGGAGCCATGAGGACCTTCGGTCAAAATGCGCTGACCGTTGGCCCATGGGGATTGTGCCTGGCGCAAAAATGGCAGTTGGGAAGTCTAAATCAGAAAACGGAGGCTGTTTCTGATGCACGATTAGTGTTAATTGCACATCGCTGGGCAAAACCCCTCGAGAAGGAGAAGCCCCGAGCGCATGGTCACAAGGGAAGCCGAGAAACTGTGGGAAAAGCGCTAAAACAGACGGCGGGTCCTGCGCTCCAAAATTGGCGGTATATTGGAGGCGTTTCGGGCGGTAAGCGGGTTTGTGAGAGGACCCAGCGATGCCATACGATGATTGATGCATGTCTGGCAAATGAGAGAGAAAAACGCTCTCATCGTGGGCTAACATCTAAGTAAGTCATCCACGCGATAAGAGCAATGACCGTAGGATCTGGAGGCCCCTGATCTAACGGCGGAGATTGCGCCCTATGGGAAACCGGATTCGATGGGAGAAATAAGCTTCAGCACATAAAGGTTTGAAGTTCGACGTGGACGATGAGTTGGCAGAGACGTGTTTTGCGGGAATTCTTGGAAAAAAATGGAAATAACTGCCGTTTCAAACGATCGAGTGTTTCCGGTAAACCTGACACTTATTCATTATGGAATAGGTGGCCATTTTCCTGTGAGGTGATGTAGTGACTGTAATAGCCGAAAGAAGGGATTCAAACAGTCGTGAGACAGATTGGCCTTAAGCCAAGAATAGAGAGAACAACAGAGGAGAGAGCGAACAACAAAAAAAAAGCTGAATACGCAGAGAGTCTGGAGAGTCACTCAGAGGTCGAGTGAAAAGCCAGAGAGCTCAATTTACAACAACATATTGTTGTTGGAGTTACTTGGAGGTCAAGCGATTCACAGAGGCATGCAAAGGCAGAGCGAAAGAGCTTAAAAAAGCCAGAGCAGAGATCCGCGAGCCACAGCCAGAGTCAGAGCCAGAGCGAGCGCCAGAAGCGAGAGCTGAGAGACAGAACTAGAGCCTGAGCCACAGAGCCAGAGCTAGAGTCAGAGCCAGAGCCAGAGCAAGAGCCAGAGCCAAAGCCAAGAGCCAGAGCTGGAAAGCCGAAGAGCTCTAAGAGCCAAGGGATAAGATGGTGTTCTGAGCCTAATATTCTTGTATAAAACATTGGAGTTAAGTGTAGGCACTTGTAAAAGAACTGAAGCCATAATCCCAGAGAGCCTAATCAAGTTGATTAGAGCTCAAGGAGACGTAGTCCAAGATATCAGGGTGAACTCCATATTATATTGTTGTCTTATGTGTTTGTTTTTACTGCTGCTTTAACTATTGTTATATGCATTTGTATATCAGTTTAAGTATCTTCCCATATCAACACAAACGACAGATTTTAAACTAAGTGATCAACTGAAAAAAAATACAAGCTTACACCCTTATTTTCAAGCATTTCTTAATTCCGCATTGGTTAATCATTAAGACTTGGGAAAAATTTAAAGCTTTGGAAGTGGGAGAGGTTCTTGTAAGTTAGACAAGGAGCCTAAGAGCCCCATTTTCAGATCATATAATTATAAATTATACAATATAATTATCAACTTTATAATGAACCGATCGATGGGATTGGAAGACCATACAATGGTTTGGAAAATGGAAGTCCATAAGATGGGTTTGAAAACGGTGCAACATTTGACGCGACGTTGGAGGGACACAAAAACGGGGTTGGGGAGGCAACGTTTAGGCGGCCTTGCAACAGTGGTCGATGGGCGGAAATGCAGTGGGGAACGACAACTGTTGGGGGGACATTGGTAGTCGATAGACCTGCAACAATGGTCGATGGGTGGAAATGTAGCAGGGAACGATAACAGTTGGGGAGACGCTGGTAGTCGAGGTGCATCGGGGAACGACAATGGTTGGGGAGATGTAGGCATGTGAGGTGTAGTGTGGACGAAGACACGGTTGGGGAGACAGAAGTGTCAGACCAACTGTTGGATGGTCGTGTTCGATTTGTTTGGCAACAGAATGCAGACAGACAATGGATGACAAGGACGAAGGTGCCGGATGGAGGTGATAGAGGAGTGACGCGAGGAGCGGTGACGACGGATTGACGCGGTCTCATGTCGGCATGACAATGGAGGACATAATATAGCGGCTGACGAGGGAGCGAAGTGGGAGCCAGCACTGTCGGGTCACAACGTTGCAGGTGGACATGGCTGTCATGGTTCATTATGTAATTTCCCAGGCCACGACCGTCGGCTTTATCGCGAAGGATTTCAATCTCAGAGCGGATGTGAACATATGAGAGAACTTCATATTCACTGCACAATTGGGACAAAGAATCGTTGAAGTATTCCATCATTGACTGAATGCATTGGAAATATTGCAACACAGAATTTGCTGTCGCCATTGCTACTGCTTCTAAATCCAAAGAGAATGATTTTCAGAAGCTAAAGTCGTGATAAGGAGAAGATGAATTTGTTTCGCCTGTGGAAAAGATTGATAAGAAGTCCCTCTCTACTAACGATATTCGAAACCACGATCGCAAATGATAGCCTGATGGTCAGGAACAAAACTGGACGATCCGGATAGAGGTATCTTTGCAGAGCCCTCGATTCAGCCCATGGTTGGATGGAATACAATGGAAAAGAGGAATATGTTGAATTTATGCACCGATTAAATCGTATACCCTCGCCACACACTGTGTGAAACGATGCCAGGTAATCTGTCACACCCGTTGACCGTGGAACACAACGTTTGACGACGGGGAATGGAGAATCTTGCTTAACATTTGTATAGGGTGAAAGTTTGTCGATTGTCAGGGTAAGCGGAACAATAATGACGGGAAGATGACGATGACAAGTGGGCACGAAGACAGCGTGGATGAAGTCTGTCAAAAGTCTAGTGCCGGGATCCTTGTCAACTAATAATGGCATGTTCCCACAGTAAGAATTCTCCTTCATATCTTCCAAACTTGACTCTGTCATCTTCATTTGCTTGTGAATCTAACAAAATCTGATGTCCGCAATGCTAAGGGATACTGCAAATTTGCATCTCTGTACACTACTTGGCACAATAAAGTCACAATGCTTATAAGGAGCTGAGGGATATTCTAGTATATGAAGCATGCAGAATTAGAATCCACAAAATACATATTGTAAGCATTTTTCCTTACTCCACTAACAAAAAGAATCAACATACCGATGCCCACCAGTGAAGGTGTGTTGAAATCCAAAAATAGAGGAGAGAGGATAATGACAGGGTGATAAATTAATTCTAGAATCTTCTTTTTGAGAACCTAACAAGCCCCTCTTATGAAAAAGCAAAGTAGAATCATGCAGTTGAGATCCAATATCACTTAGTTTCCTGTCCACAATAAGCTTAGGGCCCAAAGGAGTTTTTTTCGCTTTTGGGCATGAACTGCAATCATCATGAATGGTAGTAAGACCTAAAATTGAACTAGAGGCCTCCTTAGTTGCAAAAAAGATACACGCTGATGGTTTCCAGTTTTATGGCTCACAGTGGTTGTCTTATTTGTAGTAATAGTATCAAACGTTAGAGAACAAGTCTCTCTTTCAACTTCATGTTTATATTCTCCTATCTTGGATCGCGCGACTTCCATATCTTCAAAAGCTTGCTTTCGCTTTAGAGACACCAGAGATGCCGATGACCATTTTTCATTAACAACATCATTTCATTGTTATGATATTGTACATCCCCGTGTTTCTCAAGAAAATCCTCATCCACATCATCTTCATCCTTATTATCATTAGAATCATCATCTTGATCTGTATCATTTTCATATTCATCATTATGAACATTTTGATCGAATTCTGTACCATTGAAGCATCAAAACTGATAGCTTGTAGGCTTGGATGTAAAAATACACAAGAGTATTTGTAATAATATTTTATTATATATAAAATTGTATAAGTGATGATTGTTTACAATGAGGACCTGTATATATATATTTGAGCAGGTGTTCTTTCGTCACTGGGCATGTCTTTTAGACATGCCTTTTCACTTAACTTAATGACTATTTAACATAATCAATATTTGATTATTTAATGTTTATATTAATTTATTTATTTTCTTGTTATGAATTATATTCATAACACAATCTTAAAAGTTATGATGTACAATGGATATTGTTGGGGTGAATTTAAGTAGAAAATGTCTATCCTTGGTCAAAAAGGCATCAAAACACTTCTAAGCTTGAAATACTTAACCTAATGATTGACAATATTAAACAAAAATATGTTTAAAAATTAGCCAATCTTAGTTATGACGATGCTGTAAAGTCATATTACTAAAAATATCAAACTCACTAAACCAAAATTTGAAAAAGTAAGTATAAGAGAGTCGAGAATAACATAGGTACATATCATAAATGACATCTAAAATTAGAGCCTAAAAGGGACTTACAAAGTTTATTGTTAGACCCTTCAATGTTGAAGATAAATCCTAGGATAGTGCAATCTTTCCAACATAAGAAAGAAAAAAATAAGGTGCAATATTAGGCTTACGAACTGTAACAACCCAAAATAAATATTTAATTAACTTTCTAGTTAACATTAAATTTAAATCAAAGTGGCACTTACCTTAGCCAAATAAACATATAATTAATAAACTAAATTCAAACTATGAATAGTGCTTACCTGTGGTAGAAGTAAGCTTACTGCAACAAGGTTTTGGGGACGACTCTCCACCCAACCGTAGGCTCAATTGCGCAAGGATTTGCTACAACTAACCACCCCCGAGCCCTCAATGAACGTACTACTGCCAGTGACCCCTATGTCTTAGAACACCATTCTCCCAAGAGAATGAAAAATAGGATCTTGGAATGATGGAATGCCTCCCACTGTCCTCACCATCTAATAAATAGAACAAACATTGGATGAGAAACCACATGTACACACTCCATGTGTCTACATGCTATTTTTATTTTTTATTTTTATTTTTTAGTTTTCTTGTTTTATTTCTTTACTTTTCTTTTGATTTTTACTTTTCTTGTTTTATTTTCTTTTTGATAGTTTTCTTGTTTTATTTCTATTTATTCTTATTTAGAGCTTTAGTAAGGTTATTACTTATTTTATTTTTATTTATTTTCTTGTATATATTTTTAATATCATTTATTATTTAATATTTATGATTTATTGATTTTTATTATTATATTAGTGATTATTTATTTATTATTTTTATTTGTATTATTATTTATTATTTATTATATTATTATTTATTATTGTTATTATTATTTTTTTCCCGTGGAAAAAAGTTGTAATTTCTATTGATATATAAGAAATTACATTTTGTAGATGCCGATGCATATGCATATGGGGCAAGATTGCCGGTCAGGAAATACATAGAAATGTCCAAAAAAGGCTAGAAAAACATAACAACTATGTCTCTACGCAGGGAGTCTATAATCAGCGATATTTTGTCTCCAAAATTGTGTTTTCTCTTCGCAGAGAGAATATAAAAACTATATACTGGATATCAAAACCTGTATGTTCATATATGAGCCACTAAACTAATATATACAATAATAAAAACTATGGGCTTATAGCCCATTCTGCCGGAGTTCCACGAAAGGTCTGTGATAGAATTGATGGAAAGATCCATCAATTTCCTCCTGTATTAGCCAGTCATTGTCCTGTCTGTGTGCTGCCGCTTTTGATAGCTGGTCTACCCTCGCGTTTTGCTCCCTGTAAATGTGATGATAGATAAAGGAATTGAATGAAGATATCAATCTATGTGCTTCATCAAGTATATGTCTTAAAGAATAAGCATTGCAATGGGATGCATTATTAAGCCAATTGCAAACGATTTTGGAGTCACCAAATAACTGTAGATGTCTACAACGCAGTTCTAAAGCAAAATGAATGAGATGTTTTGCATTACAGAGTTTAGCATAATTATTTGTGCCCCTGCCAAAATTTATTTGAATCTTAAAACAATGAGATTCCTTTAGAAAAAGGATGGCTCCCCCCCCACAACCTGTCTCTTGTGCGGAACCATCAAAATAGGCCCACGATTTAGATTTGTCTATGGATTCCGGGATAATGGTGCGGGGAGGGGGAATGGAGTCCTCCTCAGGGATAAGATCAAAATCAGCTATAGTATGGAGCAGGATGGTTGGCCAATGATCCGAATGGAAAATGGCATCAACCCATGGTACTTATCCACTCATATTATTCATCAACCCATGGAATTTACCCATGGTATTATAAAAGGCATCCGCCCATGGTATTGTAAAATCCACCCATGGTATTCATTCACCCATGGAATTGACCCATGGTATTGTAATGGAAAAATACTATAAGTAACAAGTACCATTTTGTAAAAGGACAGATTGTCCGCCACAATGTAGCCTTTACAGTTCAGAGGCATGTAGCCGCCACATCTCTTCTCAGAGATAAGCTACCATCGCCCTAGCTGGTTTATTTCCACTACTATTTTAAATAAAAGTTTCTTTATAGTTTTGTTTATTGGACATTCTCATCTTTTTATTCTGGCATTTCAATCCTTCAGATCTTGGGGGTCTCTCCTCCCAAGATCCATTTCATTTTTTTTTACAATACCACGGGTCAATTCCATGGGTGAATGAATACCATGGGTGGATTTTACAATATCACGGGCGGATGCCATTTAAAATACCATGGGTAAATTCCATGGGTTGGAAATCGTTATCTGGACACTTTGAGATCTCAGATTCGCGCTGCAACAGTTCCGCCATCACAAAAATTCTGATAAAATAGCTGATTTTAAATCAACGATATTTCCCACATCCGAACTCCGATTCGACCCATTTATTTTTTGAAATTGGGTGATTTTTCGAGAGGAATCCAGATTTGGTATTTGTTTTTGTAAATTTTGTACCAAATGTTTCAGATCTGATCTGCAAAGTCACTGCCCAAAAAAATTCCTACAAAAAAATGAAAAAAGAACAATTCTTCCCGCTTGGCCCAAGAAAATGCTCTGTGGAAGATGTAGCACATGTCTGAAGTTTGTTGAATATTGTTGCAAAATTTGAAACTGAAATATGTATCAAACACTCGTTTCCATGGAATCGTAACCTGCTTTGATACCACTGATTTAGATCTTGAGGGGAGGCCCCCAAGATCTAAAAGATTGAAATGGATCTTGGGAGGAGAGACCCCCAAGATTTGAAAACTTGCATTGCCAGAAGAAAAATAGGAGAATGCCCAATAAACAAAACCACAAAGAGACTTTTTATTAAAACCCACTGATCTGGATTTAAACAGGAATGCAACAAATTACAGAGATAACCATAAAGACAGATAGGCAGCGGAAATAATACTTCATTTCATTATTGTAAAATATTGAAATATGCTTACAAATAGAAATGGTAATAAACCAGCTAGGGCGATGGTAGCTTATCTCTGAGAAGAGATGTGGCGACTACCTGCCTCTGAACTGTAAAGGCTACATTGTGGCGGACCATCCGTCCTTTTACAAAATGTGACTTGTTACTTATAGTATTTTTCTGTTACAATACCATGGGTGAATGAATACCATGGGTGGATTTTACAATACCATGGGCGGATGCCATTTACAATACCATGGATAAATTCCATGGGTTGATGAATAATATGAGTGGATGAGTACCATGGGTTGATGCCATTTTCCATTCGGATCAGCCAATGAGGGGCTTTTTGGTTGAAAATGGAATAGTTTCTAGCAATCCAAATAGACCAACAGGCAAGGAGGGGCATGTTCCTGGCTTTTCCAGAATGGTCTTGACACTAGGAATTCCAGGCCTGCTGAAAGTTGGGCCCTTGCCAGGCTTTTAGAGAAGGATAATGAGCGCAGATACAATTCCAATAAGCTAGAGAGGATGGGCATTGAAGGAACAGGTGATCAATACTCTCCTCGCTATTTCGACATAAATGGCACCAAAAAGGGCCATTAAAGGACCTCTTCATCAAAATAGTTCCTGTAGGGATCTTGTCAAAGAGAATATTCCACAGCAGTAGACGGGACCGGGGTGCCGCCTTTAGTTTCCAGAGTAATCTCCAAACCGGGTTGATAAATTGAGGCTTGTGATGTTCCATAAGTCTGATGTAGCCCTCTTTAGGAGAGTATGAACCGTGTTTAGCGAAAGCCCATATGAGCTTATCCGGTTCATCTGTCAAACGGATATGTGCCTGTGAGAGAGCTTCGGTATATTCCTGCCAATCCCATTGCCAAGGTTCGGGAATGTCCAAATCTCGGGCCGATTTCCAAGCCTGCCGAAGAAAGGAGGAATTATTCCTATCTCCGATATGTTTAATGTATATGATGCCTCTGCTGTTAAGGTGCCTAATCAGTTCTGCAGGTAGTCTATGTGCATTTCCGCAGCCCACCCATGGATCAGTGCCGATACGTACAACATTTCCTTCATTTATTCTCCAAGTGATACCTTCTCGAATTAGTGGTAATGCATTCAAAACTGCCTTCCAGATATTGGAGATGTTATGGTTGGTTCCATGGACCTGTCTGAACCAGTCCATGAAATTCATTGGCCAGATGTATTTCGCTTGTGCAACCCGAGCCCAGAGACTGTTGGAAGTTATAAGGTGCCAACTGAGTTTTGGAGCCAATGCTTTCAAAAAAATATCTAGCCGTTTAATTCCCCATCCTCCCCATCTCTTTGGTTTGGCAATTTTGTCCCAACTGACCCAAGCAAAAATTCTGCCTGGTTGATTGCCCTTCCATAAGAATCTGCAGCATATACTTTGAAGCCTGTTCATAATACCTTTCGGTATCCAAGCCAGGGTCATCCATAAAATAGGAGTAGCCTCGATTACAACTTTTATAAGGATTAATCTACCAGCACGAGATAGATATTTAAGGTACCATACATGTAGGCGCTTTTCCACTTTAGCAATGAGCCACATCCAATCTGCGATCCTGTAGCCAAGGGGCTTGAGCCTAAAGCCCAGGTATTTTCGACCATCTTCCAAATTCAACGGGGCGTAAGGGAAGCGCTGAGAGGTGAAAATGGTCTCATGCTGGGAGCATCCAAAGGTGGTCATTATGGACTTCCCATCGTTTACAGTCATTCCAGTTGCCTGTTGAAAGAGATTGAAAATATTCTGGAGGGCTGTGGTGTCTCCAATGCCGCCATTTAGGAAAATGAGAACGTCATCCACGAATAATAGATGGGTAAGATAAAAATTCTCCGAGATCTTAATGCCAAACAGTTGATTTCTATTGTGAGCAACAATGATTAATCTACTTAATCCTTCCATGATAAGTAAAAAGAGAAGGGGGGAGAGAGGACATCCCTGTTTGAGTCCTCTTTCCGATAGGAAGAAAGATGTGGGTTCTCCATTTATTAAAACACTGTAGGGTACATCTTTTATGCAGCACATGATCCACTTGATATATAAATGAGGAAAGCCTAAGTGAGTCAATAGTAGTCTAATGTAAAGCCAATTTGTGTGATCAAAAGCTTTCGAGAGGTCCACCTTCAATATCATACCTTTCTACTTCTTGGTCTGCATAGTATGCAGGAGCTCCTGAGCAGTGGCGATCGCCTCATGTATCTGTCTATGCTGAAGAAAAGCAAACTGTTCTGCGGATATATGTCTGGACAGGATTGGCTTCATACGATTTGCGATGATCTTTGCAATGATCTTATATAGGCAGTTGCAAAGTGAGATGGGTCGGAAATCATTGAAAGAGGATGGGAGATCGGATTTCGGGATGAGGGAAATGAAGGTGGATTTGATTGCCGAGGGTAATTTGCCCTTTTTCCTGCAGTCTTCCACAATCTTGAGGAAAACATCCCCTAGGATATCAAAAAAAGCTATATAGAATTCTATGGTCCATCCATTAGGTCCGGGGCTCTTATCTTTCTTGAACCATTTTAGAGTTGCTCCCAGCTCTTCCTTTGTCACTTCCATCGTTAGATTCTCCCAGTCTTCCAGCTGCGCGAACCTGGGAAAGTGTTCTGCCACCCGCATAATTTCCAAGATATTCACATCTCTAGGTGCCTTGTAGATGTTGCAGAAGTGTTCATTGGCCAATTTGGCGAAATATTGCTGTGTAGTAACCAATTGTCCCTGTGCATTGTGAAGCTCCCAAAGAGTATTTATAGCTTTTCTTCCATTAGCAAATTTGTGGAAAAACTTTGTATTGTGTTGTGCTATACAACAACCCCCCATTTCAATTTATTTTACTTTAGAAAATTATAAATTGAAATGGGTTCCTTTTAGATTAAATTGGTATTAATCCATCATTCTTCTAAACGTTCGGAAATAAACAAAACAACTTTAAACCTTTTGAAATAAATCGGTCTTAAAAATAAAACGAATAATCCTTTATTATTGCGATAAAGCGATCGCAAGATCGCAACAACAAAGGATGCATAAACCATGACCCATTGATTTTCCCCGATGCGATAAAAGCAAAATAGCCAATGGATATCGGGAAAACAAATAATAAAAGGCCCCTCCCCTTTGCTCCAACGCGATATCACAATCGGCGGTCGGGGAATGCGACGTGAACATAACAAACTCTCCTCGTTCAATCTCCCGGTGCGAGTCAAGCGATATTGCTATAGGCGATCGGGGATTCCATAAGACTTAAATAAAATTGCCCAAGCCTTCCTCCGATTACGATGAGCCCAAAACGCGACTTTCGAAAAGGATCAATATGATTTCGCTATATTATATATTAATTATCATTGAAAGCCTTTTCTCTTCCCGATAGAGATTCGCTCGCGTCCAACCGCCAAAAAATCAAATCCACGCTTAAACCATTATTCGGCAAATAAAGGATATAATGAGCAATTAAATGATTGACAGGTTTTAACGGCCAATTAATGAGCAGTCATGCCTAAATCCTTTCAGAGATTGCATCTGCGGCAGCCTTATGATAAATCCTCCATTACTCATTGATTGACGCAATTTCCTCATACTTGGTTTTCGCCATCTATTCTCTGCATTACGTTTATTTTTCTCTTGCGCAGATTTTTTCCGCAGTAACGATGGGAAAGAAATCTAAGAAGTATGGAACGCCTTCGGCTCCTATGGTAACAGGACAACATGCCACCAATCCGGGACCAAGCAAGAAGGGATTAATCTCAGATACCACATGTCTCGGCCTTGGCAACACTACTTGGCAAAATATTTACAACTTGGTAGAAGCTGAGGACCCTTAGCAAACATCGGTACAAGATTCAGCAGGTTCAAGCCGGAAATTTGATGCTACTTTAAAAGATTTGGCTGATTTCTACCTACATAGGATAGCAGCTCGAGAGCAAATTCTTCCGTATACGGATGTGGTGAGATGGGCAATTGAGGAAATTCCAATCACGGACAGAACATTCTGCACTATTGATGGAAGAGTATTTGGTTCATTTCAACCCAACAATTTCAGACAAATGTACCATTTTCCCGAGCCAGAGAAGAAGTACAATAAAGCATTTCTAGAGAAGTTTCGAGATGAGAATGAGACCGAGTCAACGCTTATACGAGAATGGAGACAGAACCCGGCGAAACACAAACATGAGTCTTCGGGTAAGTACTCCGTCGACTCCTTATGCTCTCCTTATTGTTATGCTGGAGTCATGATGTGTCGATTGTGGGGATTGCACGATTCTTCCAAATTTTCCATAGAGATGGTTCCTTTGATGGAAGCGGCATGTAATAGTGAAATCATGGATTGGGGGACTATATTATCGGATAAGTTGGCTACGGCTATTCTTGAATTCAGAAACAAATCCCGTGTTACTGATAGGTTCATCCCTCCATTTTATTTTAGTGACTACATTCTGGATACCCTCTGTTTCAATTCCGAGTTTCCTGTGTTAGGGTGGAGATGGACTCCACAGGACCCTATGCCTATTCATATCTACCACCAGAAACTATGGAAAGCTCATTATAAACACCATTTATACCAAGTCTGCAATGGATTCATGCTACCTCTTTACTATGCAATTTTTGATAAACCTGCCCCTAAGATCTCCTCTCAGGCTGAGATTGACTTGACAGCCCTAGGAACCTGGTTTGGAGAAGAAAAATTCACCTATGTAAGAGTTTTTGGCAGTCAAGGCCAGACCTCATGTCCTCCCCTTGTACATACCAGACAAGCTATTAGCTCACGAAATAGCATATCAGCTTACAACTGCGTCAGCCACGAAAACTCTTCAGAAATTCAAAGAAGCAAGTTTGGCCTCCTTTTCCTCTTAGGTGTGGCATCTATACTCTGCATGATTATAAACATGCAGAGAAAGAGGCAGAAAAAATGAACATCCTAAGTCTCGCTACTCTGCCTAATAGACGTTTTGACCCGAACAAAGTCATCTATAATGCCCTGGATCAAGCCAAGCTTACTAAATTCGAGCACAAGGAAGATGAGTTTGATGACCTGTTCTCCTCTGCCGAGTCAATCTTCCAGGTACAACAGCTAGCCAGAATGAGATATCGTGATGACGAGTTAATAGAATTTAACAAACTTAGAGAACATAGGTTGCAAACTCTGCCTCTAGATTTGTTAGCTACTACCCCGATGATTCAGTCAAGCGAGCCTGAGCAGCAGCTTACTAATGAACCTCCTGCTACATCCACAATCTATGAAGAAGTCCAGAGAAGAGAGCAGGAGGAATTCCGATGGTTAGAACAGGAAGAGGCACAGAGAAAAGAACAAGAAGAGGCACAAAGGAAAGAACAAGAGGAGGCAGAAAAGAAGCAACAGGAGAGAACAAGGGAAGAAAAACAGAAAAAGCAGCAGGAGAAGAGCAGCAAAGAAATAAATGTTGATACTCAAGTGGACCCAAGATTGCTTGAAGAATGGCAACAATTCAATACAATTATAGGCAATCTTGAGACCTCAACGGACGCCGAAACATCCAAAGCTGTCGATACACAAGATATCGCATCAAAGGAGGTTCCAAGCAAAGGAACGAATGCTCCACCCTCAAATACAGTAGTAGAAATAATTCCGAAGAACCCTTCCGATCAAATTATTTTGCAAGTGGAGGACATTCCTCCACTAGATGTTTTTTATAGCCCAAAACACAGGTCTGTGATAAAGCGACAACGGAAAAGAAGAAGGATTGATCAACCTTCTCTGTTCCCTGAACAAACAATAACAAAAAATGTGGTATGGAGAGAAGAATTCGACCCCTCCGATGACCTAACAAAGTTATCTCAATATGCCAGTGCCTATTCGGCAGCCACCATGGATAAGGCATCGGAGGTAAGCAATTTGTTGAAGGAAAAGGATCAAGCGATCGCTTCATTACAAGCGCAGCTATCGGAAGAGTAGCAGAAGTCAGAACATCTACAACAACAACTCTCCACACAATAACAATTAAACAACCAACTAAACAAACAGATGCATGAAGGGAAGCAGAGGATCGATTCGGGAGCAATCTAGAAACATAAGGAACTATCCGAGGCATTATCAAAGTTGAAGGCGATGAATGAACATATGGCAAAGACAAAAGATGAGCAAATTGCTCAATTATCAGCTCAAGTAGAAAGGTTCAAGAGTCTTCCCCAACTTGCTGAGTTCAGAGCAGAGGCAATGCAAATTAACAAGGCATTAATAACAAAAATAAGATTGTTATGTCATGAAATCGCTGAAGTTGAACCTTTATGCGACATAACATCATCTATAATAGATAAGTCAGTGGATGCCAGGCAGGATTTAGAGCAAGCCGAAGACACTTTGACAGTTTTTCTTGTGTGGCAGGACTCTAATGAGGGAAAGGCAACAAACTTGCCCAAAATCCTAGAATCCCATAAGGAAATCCTATTCACAGAGTGGCAGTCCCAATTAATAAAAGCAGAGGGAGCTGTTTCCAGATGCAAGTTATCTACGAGCAATTTAGTTGACTTGGTCAATAATACTCTCTATTTATTTAACATGATTTCTCAATGTACACCAGGTAAACTATTATCGGCCAAGACATTGGAGCAGTCATGTAACCAAGAGCTAGAAAAGAATGGGAGATTGATCTCAGGGATTAAACGTTTAAGTTGGGACACCTATTGGTTGTTCCTAGTAAAACCATACAGTCAGAGAGCCGCCCTCAAATGCCTGACGGATGCAATCGGGTGTATCATTCCCGATATACATGATGCCACCTATGCTGCTCAAATAAATTCTCGTCTCAGCCGCCCTCAAGAAGTGGAGCCAATGCTGGAAATATGCCAACTCAGGACAAAGGGCAAACAACCAGAAGAATGAATCATCGTTGCCAATTTCCAGATGACTGTGGGAGAGATATTTTAAGATCGGATCATACCAATTTAGTAGCATTTTAATTTTGTAGTTTGTTAGCTTAGTTTAGTATTTATAGACCCTTTCATGTATTTAGAAATGGTCGTAAGTTTTTGTATATGACTTAAGCCTGAAGTTGCACTATTGTACTTCACGCATATTCTTTTATGAAGACTGGACCAAATCTTTCCAAATTTTGACAATGAAGCTTTGATGTGAATGTGCACTATTGCCTTTATTTTAAAGTATTTCTGAATCAGAAGAAGGAATTCAAATTGCGATTGGCGTAGGGAATAATTCGCAGCTCATATGGTACTATTATCTATTTCTGAATTTATTCCTTTTATGTGAATTGTTGTTTGGTCATTTATGCTATTATTAAATATATGAATGTGTTTTAACAATAAACTTTATTCTTTCCACTATTGGATGTTTACAGTTTGCTATTCTTTCAATCATGCATGTATCGGTAATATAAAAGAGAAGTGTAATATCATTTTATCAATTACTTCGTTCAACTATTTGAACGAAGCAATTATCATTTAAATGAATGTCTTTGTTTATTGCATAGTGTCATCTATATGCCTATCAACAAACATAGATTATTAAACATTGCACTTAAAGAATAGAAGCTTCCCGGGTTAAAATAGTCATTTATGTTTTCATTCATAGAATAAGTCCTCCATTTATTATCACTTGTTAGAAAACCAATCATTCATTCACCCCCTTTTATTCACTATTGGGAAACTGGTCCCATTATATCGAGTCGGAGCCACCATCCCAAACGGAAAAGGAGCTGCATTAAGGTCCGGACCGGGTGGTTATCCCCCGATGTTGATGTAACGATTTTCGGGGCATCAACATTTCTGGCGCTAGAAGGAGGGCATCCACTATGAATGGCGAGTAAGTGAAAACCTACAGACTATTCACAGAGTAAACCACCCTCCACCTTTCCTCGGACCTCTCGTTTGCACTCTCAAATACCAGTATCCAGACGAGAAGAGGAAGGATCAACTACTACTGCTCAACCCCATCATACCTCAGACCATTTAAGCCCGGAGTCCCCTGAAGTTCAGTCTATCATCCAGAAACTTCAAGGCTTCTCTATTTCACCTCCTAGATCTGAAGTATCACAAGGCAGCCAGACTTCGCGATTCTGCCTACCTCATCATCTTACCAGACTTCAAAGCGAAAAACTCGGTATTGAACCACTTGAGTTGCCTTTACCCCAAAGGAAAAGGATTAAAAAGAACACTGAAGGTTCTGGTAGTGAAACCTTTTCTCCATCATCTTCCATCTCATCATCACCTGTGCGAAGTCAAACACCCACTTCACCATTACATATTATTGTTCATTAGGAGACTTCACCATCAACATCACAATCTTTTCAGTCTTCATTTCCACCTCCTCCCCAAACACCTGGAACACCACAAGCAATCGTTGGTACTCCCAAAATGGCTCAGACACCATGGAGAAGTCCTGGTGTAGTCACTATGCCTGTGCCTTTACATCCATTACCCGATTATCCTGAGAAATGGTTACCAAAGTTTAATCCAGATGCTGGAACATTAGCTGAGGAGCACATAAATAATTTCATGTTGTCAGTTAATCTGAAAGGAGTAACAGAAGAAGATGTTGTAGTTAGACTTTTCCCCTACACATTACAAGGATCAGCAGGGTCTTGGTATTTTTCCTTGCCCTCTAGATCCATTACCAGTTGGAATATCTTTCAGGAATAGTTTCTTACCAAATACGGCGATGATAGGTCCTTGGCCGCACTCATCAATGACCTTTCCAATCTAAGGATCGACTCAAGAGAACCAATTAAGGAGTTTAACTCCCGATTTAACAAACTCTTGAATAAAATCCCTACCAATGACAAGCCAAGTGAACAAATTAGAAGCGAGTGGTACATTACAGTCTTACCCTCAAATATAGCCATTTTTGTAGATAGGGCTAAAAAACCTACATTGGCTGAAAACATGAAAGAAGCCCTCGCTGTCGAAAAACGTGTAATCGCTTTGGAAAAGAAAGCTGCTCTCGAGGAACGAAAATCCAAAAAAGTGTCTTTCAAGGATGATTCAAAAAAGAAAATCACCAAAGATCCATACGATATGGAGGGCCTTCAAAAAGTCCTCAAAACCATGTCAAATGAAATGGTTGAAATAAAAAAGCAAGTAGTAGAGTCCTCAACAAAGAAACCTTATAGGAATTTTAAGAAACCTGAGTCCAAGCCTCCAAATGTTATATCTTATGCAGATTCAGATCCTGAGGAAGAAGAAGAAGAAGAAACAATTGCACCATCCGATGAATTAGAAGAAGAGGAAGTCGTTGAATGCCATGGAATGTGGGACTTCATATTGCCTAACTCCGATACCGAAGCTGAACAAGAAGCCTTTCCTGTGACTACTAGGAGCAAAAGTACTCTTGAACCTGTCCAGGCAAGTTCAAAGAAAAGGAGTGCAGGTACCAATATTACAAAGGAAAAGGTACCCACAAGGAAGCCAGCTGCAACAATACCTCAAATCAACCGTCATCCTCCAATATACCTACATCATCTAAGACGTTGGTAGTATCGGATTCAATGGGCTATAATATTGTTGATGATATGAAAAATACTAAGGCAAACATCACCATGTTTGAACTCAACAAATTAAAACATCAACAAAAATTGCTTCTCAAAGGACTTAATGCAGTTCCTTCTTCGCCTCTTCCCAGTACTAAAGCTGCAAGTGATTCAAGACAACCACCTTCTGGTAGAGTTGAGGCCACTGATACAATTCTAATTGGAGACAGATCGAATTCCCATACCCCTCCTTTTCTCTTAACATACGAAATCTACAATCGAAATCTACATAACTGCTTGATTGACTCTGGGGCATCATCCAATATAATGCCAGCTTCAGTTTGTTCTAAACTGAACATAGAACCCCAGAAGTCCTCAATTCACATTGTGCAGTTAGATAGAACTAAAGTCCAGGTTTTAGGGGAAATAAACTCTGTTACAATCAGGTTATCAGCTGATCTACGATTGGTTCAGAGAATTGATATCTTAATCGCCGATATACCTGAGTTCTATGGTTTAATCCTGAGCAGAGATTGGTCTGAAAAGCTCCACGGATATATTTCTACCGATTGGTCTCATATGTGGCTGCCCTACAAAGGAAAGCCGAATCAAATAAAAATCAATCGGGAAAAACACATGACACATACTGTTACAAAGTTCGAACAAGAGAATCAACTAGTTGCATTTAACAATAACATTTTGGGAAACTATTCTTCTGAATCATTCTTTGGCAATTATATTGCCCAGCCATCTCCTTTCTCGGTAAACAATTTCACATCACAAATCGAAATTTTTTCACAAACTGACCGATCTAGATGTGTTAATGTTACTAAGAATTTTGCAAATAAAAATGTTGATAATTCTTTATTTTGGTCTTTATATTTTGACGGTTCAAAATCTAGTGAAGGATCAGGAGCAGGGTGTATTTTAGTCAGCCCTAAGGGAGAAAAAACGATGCTTTCTTGTAGATTAGAATTTGAATGCACGAATAATACAGTGGAGTATGAAGCCTTGATCCAAGGATTATACAAAGCTATCGGCTTGAAAGTTCAATATTTAAAAGTGTTCGGCGATTCAGAGATTGTTATAAAACAAGTTCGAAATACAATCTATTGTCTCTCTAATCACCTTAAACACTACCAGTCTTTAGTCCAGGAACTTTTATCTCATTTCTTAGCATTCAATATTTCACCTATTCCCAAATCCCAGAATGAAGCAGCTGACCTGTTGGCTAATGTTGCTTCTAAACTCTTGCCTTTTGAAGATTTTAGTCTAGATAGATTTTCGGTAGAGTTGATCTTTAGGCCATCAATCCCCGACAATATCACCAATTGGAGAGTATTCAACCACGATGAAGACATTCTACATTTCTTAACTTCCGACAAAGCCTACAACGATCAGATCATTGATGAGAGTGATCATGATCTTCAGATGAAAGAAAAGCATGAGGAAAACTCCATACCAAAACTTGTGGTTAAACTTGAAGATCTTTATGACATTAAAGACAAGTTCAAACATGTAACCAATTTAAAACTCCAAAGTTCCACCTTAAGGTTTGAATTAATAAATCTTGGTACTGAGTAGAACCCTCAAAATATCAATTTAGGATTAGGGCTTTCTGAACAGGAATGGACAACATTTATTAGATTATTAAGAAAAAATAAACATGTCTTCGCTTGGAATTATGATGATTTAAAAACATATGATACATCTATCATACAACATACCATTCCAATGCTACCTGAACAAAAACTAGTACAACAAAAATTGAGGAAAATAAATCCAAACTTAGAGAGTCAGATAAAATCAGAACTCAATAAACTCTTGAAAGCAAAGATTATTTTTCCTGTTCGACACTCAAATTGGGTCTCCAACATGGTACATGTCAGGAAGAAAAATGGTGACATCAGGATTTGTATTGATTTCATAAATCTGAACAAGGCAAGTCAAAAAGACGATTTCCCATTACCTACCATGGAGCAAATACTCCATTCAGTAGCAGGTTCTGAACTAATGTCCTTTCTAGACGGTTTTTCAAGATATAACCAAGTCTTGGTTCATCCTGACGACAGACTTAAAACTACTTTCAGAACACAATGGGGAACTTACGCCTATCAGAAAATTCCTTTTGGACTTATTAACGTAGGAGCTACATTCCAAAGAGCAATGGATATAACTTTCAAAGGATTGATCAACAAGACAATAGTCGTCTATTTAGATGATATTACTGCATTTTCTAAAAAGAGATCTAACCATTTACATGATTTGAATCAAATCTTTGAACGCTGTAGAAGGTATGGTATTTCACTTAATCCTAAAAAATCCTTCTTTGCTCTAGATCAAGGAAAGATCTTAGGCTTTATTGTTTCCAAAGACGGTATTTATATTGATCCCGACAGGATTAAAGAAATTTTTGAAATCCCATTTCCTCATAACAAAAAATCAATGCAGTGATTTTTAGGTCAAATCAACTTTGTCAAAAGATTTGTTCCCGATTTTTCTCATATCATTTTACCATTACAAACCATGATTAAGAAAAATTCAGTGTTTAGATGGGGATCTGCGGAAAAGGAAGCATTTGATTTAATCAAACAATCAATAATCAATGCCCTCGCTTTAAACACTCCCAATTTTTCTAATCATTTCATATTGTACACTATCGCGTCCGATTCATCTTATGCAGCGGTACTCCTCAGATTAATGATCACAACTTGGAAGCACCGATTTCATTTTTTAGTTCAAATTTTCAGGGTGCAGAACTAAATTATTCCGAAGTTGAAAAACAAGCCTTTGCTGTATATAAAGCTATCAAACATTACAGACCCTTCCTTTTAAAAGCCCATACAAAAGTTATAGTTCCTTTTTCTGCAGTAAGGCAATTACTTATCCAAAGGGAATTAGGTGAGAAAAGGGAAAATTGGGTTACAACACTTCAAGAATATGACTTGGAAATCAAGCCAGCAAAGATTGTTAGAGGCCAAGGTTTTTGCAGGTTATTAGCAGGAGCATCCAACATTCTAGAATCAAGTGATACAAA
>APFE030730225.1:71765-84661 GCA_000404065.3 Pinus taeda
AATTAATGAAAGCAGAGAGAGTTGTTTCCCGATGCAAGTTATCTACGAGCAATTTAATTGACTTGATCAATAACACTCTCTATTTATCTAACATGATTTCTCAATGTACACTAGGTAAACTATTATTGGCCAAGACATTGGAGCAGTCATGTAACCAAGAGCTTGAAAAGAATGGGAAATTAATCTCAGGGATTAAAAGTTTAACTTGGGACACCTATTGGTTGTTCCTAGTTAAACCATACAGTCAGAGGGCCGCCCTCAAATGCCTGACGGATGCAATCGGGTGTATCATCCCCGATATACATGATGCCACCTATGCTTCTCAAATCAATTCTCGACTCAGCAGCCCTCAAGAAGTGGAGCCAATGCTGGCAATATGCCAACTCAAGACAAAGGGAAAACAGCCAGAAGAATGAATCATCACTGCCGACTTCCAGATCACTGTGGGGGAGATATTTTAAGATTGGATTATACCAATTTAGTAGCATTTTAATTTTGTAGTTTGTTAGCTTAGTTTAGTATTTATAGACCCTTTCATGCATTTAGAAAGGGTCGTAAGTTTTTGTATATGACTTAAGCTTGAAGTTGCACTAGTGTACTTCAAGCATATTCTTTTATGAAGACTGAACCAAATCTTTCCAAATTCTGACAATGAAGCTTTGATATGAATGTGCACTATTGCCTTTATTTTAAAGTATTTCTGAATCGAAAGAAGGAATTCAAATTGCGATTGGCGTAGGGAATAATTTGCAGCTCATATGGTACTATTATCTATGTCTGAATTTATTCCTTTTATGTGAATTGTTGTTTAGTCATTTATGCTATTATTGAATATGTGAATGTATTTTAACAGTAAACTTTATGCTTTCCACTATTGGATGTTTACAGTTTTCTATTCTTTCAATCATGCATATATCGATAATATAAAAGAGAAGTGTAATATCGCTTTATCAATTACTTCGTTCAACTACTTGAACGAAGCAATTATCATTTAAATGAATTTCTTTGTTTATTGCATAGTGTCATCTATATGCCTATCAGCAAACATAGATTATTAAACATTGCACTTAAAGAATAGAAGCTTCCCGGGATAAAATAGTCATTTATGTTTTCATTCATAGAATAAGTCCTCCATTTATTATCACTTGTTCGAAAACCAATCATTCATTCACCCCCTTTTATTCACTATTGGGAAACTGGTCCCATTATATCCAGTCAGAGCCACGATCCCAAATGGAAAAGGAGCTATATTAAGGTCCGGACCGGGTGGTTATCCCCCGATGTTGATGTAACGATTTTCGGGGCATCAACATATTGTTATCTCCTTCAGTAAGCCAGATTGCCCTGCTTCTGAGTCTCCAGCTTTCCTCCCTTTCTTTCAGGATATGAGAGCGCTTCAAGACAAGGGATCTATAAAGGTTTTTATGTTCTTGAGTTAAGAAAGTGCCATTAGATGAGTCCTCAAATGAGGCAATGGCCAGTTCTGCCTCCCTTAAAAAATTGTCATCATTTATCCGTTTCTGATGTGTCCACCTTCTTGTCATCCACTTGAGTTCTGTCAATTTCTTGATGAAGCCAACAATATGATCCTCACGCTCCATAATGGGGGTGGATTGCCAGAAATTTGTTACCAATTGAATTTAGGAGGGGTCCTTGAGCCAAGAGGCATTGAACTTGAAAGGACTTTTGATTTTCTGGGTAGTATCTGCTAATTCCAATAAAATAGGCTGATGATCTGAAATACCTCCAGTACCCACCCATTGTCTAATGTGAGAATGAGAGGTTAGGAAGGCTTCCTTAATAAGGAATCTGTCCAGTCTTCTTGCAAGGCTGTGATCACCACTGCGATTGTTAGACCAAGTATACTGAATCCTGGCGGATGGTATGTCAACCCACTGATGTTGTTCCAGTAAGGCAGAGATGGTGTCCGAGAGACCATCAACTTGAGCCGAGTGTCCCTAGGATTCGCTGAAACCCAATGAAAAGTTCAAATCCCCTCCCAGTATGATATTGTCAGCTTGCATGAGGTAAGAGTCGAGGAGGGACCTCCAAAATGTCGCCCTGTCCATACATGGTCCATATACATTCATAACACGAATTTCAATTCCAGAGAGCGGGCAAAGATGTCCATGCCAATAAAACCTGTACCTCCCCATATATTCCTGAGATCCATTGATTTGTTGCAAAAACCAATAGCGATACCTCCAGATCTCCCAGATGCGTCGATAGTGTGGAAAGTCCATTTCGGTAGCCAAGAATTTAGAGTAGTAATAAGAGTTACAGCCGGGGAAAGGGTTTCTTGTAGAAAGATGATGTCCAGCTGGGAAGAAATGAGCAGTGCAGTCTCCTAAGGGCTAGCTTTTTGGGCTGGCTAGCAAATCTTCTGCAGTTAAAGGATAAGATCTTCATGGAGGGTGAGACTGAGGGCCATTCCTAGCTCTAAGGGCCCTATCAATGGTTTGTTGACGACCGAGAGAAACTTATTCACTCGCAGTGTGTCTGGCTTTAGAGAGCTGTGAAGGGCGACCCTTGGACGATTTCAGGGAGGAGGGAGGGAGCACTGGGTCTAGCCCAATTGCATTGAAACCCTTATCCTTTGATCTCAAGCGGAGAGAGTATCGGGGAGAGACAGGGGGGGAGGGAAGGGGGAGGGATGGGAAGGAGGATGTACACAGGGAAGGGAGATAGGGGGCAGTAATGGGAGGGGGAAGGGGGAGAGAGCAATTAAGGAAGGATTGGGGGTTGCCACCATGGTATCGCATGAAAGACGAAGGGTCTAAGGTAGAAGTAAAAGGGATGGGTGAGCCCATGCATGAAAGAGATGCATTATCATGCGAAAAACCAGATATAGGAGAAGATAGAGTAGGAGATGTAATTAACATACCCGAAGACGAGGAGAGCTCCTTCACAGGTCCAGCGCTGGCTGGAGGAGGAGGTGAAGGTGAGACAGCAGGATGCGTGTCAGGGGCCTCCTTTGCAGATATACCCCGAAGGGCCTCTGCATCTCCGTCGATGATATCAGGTACCGTGGCTTCATCCCGCCGAGAAGGGTCTCCACTGTGCTTCGCAGCCCCCAAACTCTGATCAATACCCTTGTTCTTATGCAAAAGAGGGCAATCCTTGTAAAGATGTCTAACTTTGTGGCATCTCGACAATGATATGGGATGCCTTCATAGTCAATGATTTGCTTACGCGATATGTCCCTCCACTGTATAGTGATGTACTCCTGCAGGCCTCCTCTAGTATCAAGATTAACTAGAATACGAGCATATGCCATCATGCCAGTATACTGATAAGACTTATCATATTCCATGTAAGTGCCGAGAGCGTTGCCAATCCTCTTGAAGATGTCTTCATACCAATATTGTAATGGGAGGTCTGGGAGCCTAATCCATACCGATCCAATGCCAATTTGCTCAGTCTTTGGATCAAATAGAGGCGTCCATCGCTTCAGGAGTACAGGGGCGTGTTTAAAGTGCCAGTAGGAGGATAAGACCCAATTTGTGTGGTCAGAACGAGCGAATCTCAACGCGAGCCATCCTCTCACAAAAGTATGCACGAAGGGGATGTCAACCAGATGGTGACCCCATACCTCCGTCGCCCAAGTCTTCAAACGGGCTGCCGAGTAGTTCTGGCCTCTGATGCGACCGACCAAAACCCTGTCTGCGAAATCCATAGTCTCTCCCCACTGTATGTCCTCTTCTAACCTTAGGAAGATATTGTCCGCCCTAGATTTGAAACACTTGTACTTCTTCTTAGTCCCCTGAGGAGGAGGCGGATGTTGTGATCGATTCAGAACGGGGTCAGAGCGATCAAGGGGAGGGTTAGGGTTAGACGAGGAGGGGAGGAGACTGCCGAGAGAGGTAGGTAGTGAATCGGCAAGTGGTGGGACAACAGAAAAACTTCCAGATAGAGGTGCGTAGGATACCTGAGGGTTTATACCGGAAGTACCCGCGGATACCGGTAGAGGAGTTGACTGCCGGGTCAATTCTTCAGTAACCAGGGGGCCAAACTGGGTTAGGATTCAGGCAGTCGGAGATAAAACCCAGGGAGGCAGGGGAAGCCAGGGGGTAGACAGCGCATGCCAGATAGGAGGGTCGTCTGGCAAGATCACGGGAAGCGGATGAGATGGTTCAGCCAAAGAGTAACCAGGGCTAATAAATCCAGACGACGTGGAAAATGAGGAGCGCCAGATGGAAACCCCCTCCAGAGGGTCTTCAGAATAGTCCACGACATCAATGTCGTCCATGTCGGCAGCTATTCTCGGAACAGTGGACACCTCGGAACAGTAGGAAGCGGAGGGAGTGCCAGATAACCCCGACCTGAACGCCATGATACCAGGAGCAAACCACAGATAGAGACTGTTGGCAAAAACAGAGAGTATACGCCCACCAATGGCCCAGTTGATCCAAACTCAGGTAAAGGTAATAAAAACCGCAACAAAGGTTATTGACGGAAAGTATAAACCGCGACAAAGGGAAAGCGTCATACAGGGAAACAGTGGTCCTCCATGGTTTTGCTGTCTGCAGAAAAACGCAAACCCTAGCTGTAACCTTTGCGAGCCTTCTCCATCTTATTTATTATTTATTATTAAGGGGAGGGATATTACATACTCTCCCACTTTAAGGAACTTCGTCCCGAAGTTAAGTTGAATTATTTATTATTTTTATTATTTATTTTTTTATTTACTTCATGTTGCCAACACCCTCTGCTGAACTAGTATAACCAGCAGGCATCGAAAGTTCCACAACACCCGGGAAATCTCTATCCTTTTTCCCACTTTTAGCATGAGGCATAAGCCTGACCTGGTCTGTATCCTAGTCCAAGGCTGGCCCCAAGGCTCGCGCCTGACTCAGACCTCATCTGCCCCAAGGCAGGCATCCGATACGGTACTCAATGACTCCGAGCATCTCACAAGGCTGGCCCACTCCCTCCACAACTACTAAGGTGCACAACCCCAGGGATCAAAGTCCTTACATCCCCACTAGACTTCGGCATCCCAATCCAATAACAGGCACCTAGCCTAGAACATTAGGTACTTGGCCTTCTCAAGATGGTCCCATAGCCCTTCAAGAGCTATCCATCGAGATCTATACACAAGACAAAGGAACCACTGACATATGTAGTGTTGATTGAGTTTTGTCCCCAGCCCATATGGTGTTACTTATTCTCCCTCGTGCGTATGGGCTCGCATGAGATCATCAAATAAATCGGCCCTCTCGGCCCATTTGTGGAGTCCTGTGAATCATCACACCTCAACATGCATCCAATGCATTAACCATACCATCTTAGTATCATAAAAAATAATCCACATGCCAAGTCGTGCATGTCATCAAGAAAACATTCATTATTGTTAATCGCAACATTAGGAGTAATAACGCATTGCATGCTTATGCATGTCATAAATTTGTACGCAACTATTGCATGCTCCAGTTATACCATCAACATAATTATATCAAAGACATATCATGACTTCACATAAATGAACCACATGTCAGTAAACCTCATATTACAACATCATAACTCTTATGCCACGTTATGCATATCATATCCATCATGAGTATTCAACATTAAATATTTATCATCACGTCGTAAATGAATATGTCAATATACCTTGACATAATGTGATAATACTTATGCATATCGCTATCATCATATGGATACATTAACACTATAAGAACCATATGTACATCTTTATCCTGCGACCATGATATCATGAAACATTGTCAATATGTTTTCATCAAGTTGTCAATTACTTTTCAATAATCATTTCCACTTCTTTCTACTAGGTAGTTGATCATTTACACCAATGGTATAATCATCGTTAAATTTCACATGAGCCTCATCATCTTGGATCTTAATCTCTTGTTATATATTCTTCCTTCCCCATGGAAATTCTGGTGAAATTCATTGTTTAAAATATTACTAGTTATTCCATCATCATCTATCTCAAAATTAAAATACCTTGATTTACATCCATTTACCCTTTGGCTTACTAATTCCAATACTGCTATATGCAATTGCATATAAAAATTATTTCATCATGATTTAATTTTATATCATGCTTAATTTACTTGCACAAGGATTTGTTGATCCATGTTGACTTATTTAACAATTAGCACTTCATCCATAGAAATATTTTCTTATCTCGTCGAGTTTGTCAAGTTCATATCTCAATACCATTTGATTGCTTTATCATAAAAGACTCTTTCTTATTAAATAGTATCATTATTTTAGATTTTGAAACAGTTGGAAACACGACTACCATCATCGTCCATGAAAAATTTAAATGTGAGGTGTTATGTGGAAACAACCTCTTTTAAGTTTATGGGAAGTCCTACTCATGAAACAATGAGTGAAAATTAGTCAAGTACAACCTCTATTAAATGACTTTCACTTCTTTTGTCACTATATACACAATCCTTCTCAAGGTATCCTTATAAAATTTCTAGCAACATTCCTTCCTATATCTTCCTCGTTTATTATCACTTGGTCATCATGCAACTTCACACCTTCACATCTTTAAAATATGTAGATCATCATTATGACCATTACCAATCATGTTTCTCGCTCCACTCATCAATACTTTTAAAAGAACTTTCTTCTTGATAGAACATCCCTTCATCTCCTACCCGATATTCATAGATATATTTTTATTTTTCTCCCTGTCTTGATTTCCTACTATTCCATGTCTACTGGCTTCAAAAATGGAAGTTTCTTCTCTTCATTCTATTTAATTAAATTGACTTTAATTTCTCACCTCCAGTCATTGTGGTTTCTCCTCCTCCTCTCCTATAGAAATGAAATACCTTGGAAATGTTGTTACTATTTCCCAACTTGGGTAATAAATTCATTCAGATAGCTACCAAATGTAATCTGCTTATAAATTCCCTGATCATACGTCTTGTTATCCATAATTCATTCATAAAGTTAGTCACCTATGAAAAACTTTACCATGTGGCTCTCCCATTGTTATATATGTTGTTATGCACACAACTTATCTTCTCCGATCATCCTATGTTATCATACCATCCAGGTTCCGTAAAATTGTCCTTCATTATTACCATGATTATTCAACTTCATTAGTTGATTGCCAATATTTTCTTCTTTATGTGCATCATCCTTAGGTAGACCTTATAGTGATACCTTTAGAGTACCAAGTTATGTTTCTTCCACTATGTTCCAAAATAGGTTGCCTCTTCTTATTGATTTATTACCCTTTTTGTGATACTTCTTCTCTACCACCTTAAGCATCTGATCCACATTGGCCATAATCACATGAGCTATCATTAGTTATCATCCTTAAAAAATTGCAAGTTTCTCCTTAGACAACTTTTATCCACTATATGCAATTAACCTTGAATCACAAAACCTCATGTAACTTATACTCAAAACTAAACTGCAATCATAGGGTACGATTTAGATGTATCATAACGTTCAAACCATAAAACATGACTTACTTTGTCTTAGCTAAGTAAGCACTCCAACTGGGTTCACAACATCTTAATCATCAAGATCATATTGAGAGAGTTGTGTTCTTGTAATAATAGACCAGAGAAATACCAAGCCACTGCTATTGCTAAAGGACAATGAGAACAATAATCTAACCCAGATAATTAGTGAATAATATGATCAGCATTTAAGGACTGTTAGATCAGATTGAATAATGAACAAATGCAAGTGAACAACGATCATCTAAAGGTAATAAGATATCAGAGTTTATCCATTGTGAATTGGGACATATTTCATTATTTAAGAGCACTTTAATTGGTGACAAATTATGCAAATACTTCAAGTGCTATGTAAACTAAAATGAACCGGTGGTGAGTAGTTACACTAGCATTAAAGATTTGTTCCTCCACAAAAGCATGCCAGTATACCATATCAATCGTGCAATCTTTCAGAGAATTATACATTGTCAATTATGGGTAGATTATCACCATCCAAGATTACAAGATTATATACTTTTCCAATGAATTAATGAGTCATAACAAAACTATATACCATTAATTATGTGACTTATTTAGAATTTCGCTTTGTTATATGGTTGTAATGGAGAGAGCTATGTCACACCTTTAACCATTGTAGTTGATTATAGCACTTTTCATTTATGAAATAGCGATTAGGAAATGATACAAACAACTCAAGACAATGAGATATTGGTTTTACCATGTAATGAGATTCTAATGAGAGCAGAGAATCACAGAGGAAAGAGCTGGTATTCAAACCAAAGAATCTACTGTCTATGATGATGCATGAGAAAAACCAATGAGGAACTAATGAGTGCATCAAACTTTAACTTATACCGGCCAAACACTTACAGTTGATCTTCCAAAATAAATGGTAATACCCCTGGAATTTCAGGTCTCACTTCTAATATCATACTTTTATAATGATTCTAAAGAAATAAGCTGGTTGTAGTTAGTTTAAAAGTATATCAATCTACTAAAGCCAGATCAGTTATCAAAATGTAATGAAAAGAAAGTTGATGAATTGTAAAAAGAAAAGAAGGTTGATATAGAGGCCTTGTATGAGAAATAAAACACTACTGTAACTCAATATCAAGATTCATCACTTGAAGAAGCATAAAATAAGAACTAATATACTCAATAATAATTATTATCAGAGTCTAAGAATAATAAGGTTAATAAGTTATCCTTATTATAAGATTTTATGAGTTTTAATAAGATATATTTTATCATAAATTATCAACAATCACAATACTTAAACCATAAATTACCATAAATTATCAACAATCACAAATTTTGTAGTATAAAACCATTGAAAACATGAGTTTAGAAGGTAATAATGATGTCAGAATAAAACTTAGAGAAGTGTCTCAATGTAAAATCCAAATTCGAATGACTAAAGCTTAAGAATATTTGTGGCATTATTGTGTTAAAAAAGTACTTGAATTTCGAAAGAAAATTTATTCATCATTATATGTCACACCAATATTAATTCTACAGATTCATGATTTTTAAGGATAAAGATAAATTGAAATTTTGTGTTGTAGAGTGAAATATTTAAGTATTTGTTTAAGCAATCATAACTTATGTTAGAAGAATTAAATGGATTGGTTTTAACAAAATAAATCATTAAACATATTTATTGAATGTATCTTGAGATTCTTATGGCTATTAAATGATTACTCTAAGGAAATTTAAGAAATCAAACAACCAAAGAAATATTCCACACCATAAAGAAGAGACACCGCCACCCGACCCAAAACGGGATCGGATGACTGGGAAGGTTATCCCTCCCCAAAACACAAAATAAAATCATTTTATTAATAAGATGGCCCGCATGCAAGCGCACCTGCGAAGGCAACACCATATCAAACCCTTAACAATGCTTTAATAGCTACCAAGTTTTACATTCATTAATTACAACATAAAGATTGAAATAATACCAGGAAATTCTGAACAAACCTATTGTCTACAATACATTTTTGAATTATTTTGGTGCTTGGACTTTGAACAGATATGCACTTCATTTGAGGTAACTTTGTGGATCATATTTATCTGCAAATGGCTATAACCGTATTAATTGAATTGTTTTCCGATTGCCTATGGATAGCTCGCTATAAAATTACTTGCAGATTTGCAGTTTCTGTCAATGCAATTCTTAGCATCATGGAAGAACCTTGTTAAAAGCGACAAACATTTATTAAAAGGTGCATATGTTGGGTAGCGTCCTCCACAAAATATCGTACTGGAAAACCGCGTGAATGATGTCGCATTTTATAATATTTTTGTTCTTTAAACTGTGCCATGAAACTTTTCAACTCCTTTGAACTTGACTGCTGACAAAATATGAAGCCTAAAAGAAAATGCATAAAGATTTCTTTGAAGAAGCTTAAAATTTTTCTTGTCTGAAGATCTCACACTTTGCATGAGATGCTAATGCTCAAACGTATTTAGAAAAAAATTGATAGTTTTCATCATTCCATAGCACAAATAAAATCAATATGATAAACGATAGAGTTCCAGCTGAGAGCAAGTGCTTTCCATATAAAAAGCAGTTAACATGATCAAGATTTTCAAGAAATTCAGTTACTATTTAGTAAATCCAAAGTTTGAGAATGGCGCAGATAGCTAAAGTACAAAACAAACCTTCAAACAGAGTACTACTACAAGGAACCCAACAAAGTTTAGTGAAAAAGCTTGGAAACTCTAGGAGAGATCCAGAAACTCCAAGTCTATCATGTTCTTCACATCTTCTATACCTCCAAATTCCATTAGGTAATTGTATGTATTTGAAGGGTCACATTGCAAGAACATAATGGGATTGCATTATAAATATTTCCGCCCTCCTTGGCATAGAATGGCAGAGTGGACAGAAAATGGCTTGAAAAGACTAACAAAGAACAAAAACTGCGCAAATTTATTTCTAAATATAAATCTTAGTGAGATGGAGGAGACGTTTAAACTTTAGTTGGTTGGACATTGTCCTTCCTACAAATTTACATAAAAGATGATATAAAAATTTTGATGGAGCAAGTTTGACTTCTTGTGTAACACGGGGAATCATATAAGTATAAAACTCTTCTACAATAAACTTATTTGACAAATTCATTTTGTGTGCAAAGGATGCCGAATCTTTTGAGCCTCCTTGGGTTCAAAGCGCCTAGTAGCAGCCTCAGGTGCCTTCCATGTGCCCATGTTTCTCAAACCTTGACTCTGGCTGAAAATCCTGGAAAAATTAAGATAATGGAATCAATATGGCCGTTGTTGTTTCAAGGAGCAGAAATGGTGGGGAGAACTTGTGGAATGATGCTGCGGCCGAGCGAGGAGGAAGCAATCCCCCAACACCTGTGCTGCCTTTGAAGGGTTCCTTCCCAAATACAAAGGCGAAGCCAAAGACATTGAGGCATCCTGCACACCAACATCGCCTCTTGAAGTGCAAGACAACGCCATCTGTTCCATACCAGGCACAGAAAATATTGGCACGATCCCAAACCGTCTTTTTTTATTAGGTGCCTTACTGTCTTTTTTTTGTCGGGTGCCTTCAAAGTAAACCCAAATACAGGACGAATTAAAAAAAAAAAAATGAAATAGAGGGGTTGAACTTGAATCGACGGGAATTGAAACTACGACCAATAAATTACTAGGAAAATAGGATATGCATGAGAAAAAGAGGTGATTTACAGAAGTAGGTGAAGTTAGGGTAGTATAAAATTTGTCAGAGTGACTTCTTGCTCTCTTTATTATTCCTAAATTGCAATCGGTAAATAAAAAAAAACTACAACATAAGGAGAAATTATTCATATTCTCAGAGTAAAGACCATCTCTTATGCATTAAAATTATTCATATTCTCTAATTGAAATTGCGAAAGAGTGCTATAAAGAGATCAAAATAATCACAACGAACAACGAGAAGCCTTAAACCAAGAATGGTTTTGTATCATCCAGTGCACATTGGTTAAAAATGTACATAATATGCGGCCTCCCGAAGTAAGCATCCTATATTACCTTCAGAACAAGTCAAGTTAAAAATCCAAAAATAAATAAATAAATTTTTTTTATGCCCATAGGCCCTAAGGGTTGAACCTTTCTCTGATACCATATGTAACAATCCAAAATAAATATCTAATTAACTTTAAATTTAAATCAAAGTGGCACTTACTTTAGCCAAATAAACATATAATTAATAAACTAAATTCAAACTATGAATAGTGTTTATTTGTAGTAGAAGTAGGCTTACCACAACAAGGCTTTGGGGACGATTCTCCACCCAACTGTAGGCTCAATTGCGCAAGGATTTGCTACAGCTGGCCACCTCGAGCCCTCAATCAACGTACTACTGCCAGTGACTCCTATGTCTTAGAACACCATTCTCCCAAGAGAATGAAAGATATAATCTTGGAATGATGGAATACCTCCCATCCTCCTCACCATCTAATAAATAGAACAAACATTGGATGGGAAACCATATGTACACACTCCATGTGTCTACATGCGACTTTATTTTGATTTTTAGCTTTCTTGTTTTATTTCTTTACTTTTCTTTTGATTTTTAGCTTTCTTGTTTTATTTTCTTCTTTTTGATAGTTTTTCTTGTTTATTTCTATTTATTTTATTTAGAGTTTAGTATGGTTATTACTATTTTTATTTATTTTCTTGTTATATATTTTTAAATCCATATTATTAACCATTTTATTTATATTTTTTATTATTAATTTTAAGTGATTTATTTATTATTTATATTATTATTATTATTATTATTATTATTATTATTATTATTTTTATTAAGGGGGGAGATATTTACACGAAACATGATGACAATGTTGAAATATTTCCTTAAATAAGCTCCAAACATGTGCAAGATAGCTTCAACTACAACCCAAAGGTTTAGCGATTTCTTCACAATGAAAACACAAGTTGCAAGTAAGAGGGAGATCTCCTTTTATAGGCCCTCCTTCTAACAATACACAAGTAAAATATTAATTGGAGAAATCTAAATAACACTAGAAGAGAGACACTACACTAAATAGGTATTGTGTTGGCCTTTGAAGACTTAGTCAAAAGGTTTACATGTCACCTATTCAAACTAGTCATCTCACTAGAACAATTGATTTTCTTAAATCCTTGTGATCTTCTAGGGTTTTTCACATGGAAATCCACACTTATACTAAGGATAAGATATTACAAGTAATGTTAAAAAAATCCTTTTATAATGGTCTTGAGCAAGTCATTTCATTAAATGTGACTCCAGGGTTATTAAAACAATAATTTTTACAAACATGTCCTATGTTGAGAAATCAGGGGCATCGTCTTATGAAACCAGCTCAAGAAAAGATAGAAAAGATAGATCAACGCCTTAGAATTCAGCCTCTTCGAGGGGGCAACCTCCTTTACATTACATAAATGAACAATTCTTGGATGATTCAAATG
>APFE030730225.1:102922-120781 GCA_000404065.3 Pinus taeda
AAGTGACACTTGTTGCACTTGGTCTCGTAATTTTGATATATCATGTTGCATTTCTTCCTCTTCTTCATGAGTCATGCTAGAGCTTTCAGGTCGCCTACTAAGTGTTTCCATTTTCTTTCTTCGGGGCATCAATTACTGATAATAATGCTTCACTATGCCCTTTGAATTCCTTCAAAATAATTTTTCAAACCAAGCTTAAGCAAACATTCAAAAAAATATACACACCTTTTTTCACTTTGTAGGAGCTCTATATTTCCTCTGATGTATCTTTTTAATTTCAGATCATCCAGTCCTGAAATTGTGTCCTGCGGTAGCCCTCTATGTCCTCTTTCCAATGCCACCAGTTTGACCGCAATTGGATTCTCCAATGAAGAGTTATGCCAAATCTCCCATAGTGACCTGATTATAGGCTACTTCAGTAAGCGAACTTGTACGACGTGCCAAGTGTCCCTGTTTTTACCTTTGGCCCTGAAAGCTATATACAAGAAACTACAGTCTGTCCTCTTTCTGTACCTTCTTACGAAATTTCAATCTGATGCTTAGAGAGAAAGTTATGACGTTTTTCCCCAGGTCACCTGTTTTGAATGTAATTCAGGATTCTGCAAAAGGACCAACTTCATCAGATCATATCTCTGCAAATATAGCGCAAACAACTCTGAAATTCGGACCCGAGATTTAGCACGATGTCTTCTCAAATGGGTTTTTTTTTTTTCGACTTCTGAAACGTCGCAGAAAAAAAGTTAGAGCAAGAATGCCACGATGAATTGTTTGGAGCAACGAAATCCTAAAATCCAAAGCTCTAATACCAAATGTTATGAAACCAGCTCAAGAAAAGATAGAAAAGATAGATCAACGCCTTAGAATTCGCCCTCTTCGAGGGGACAACCTCCTACATTCAAAAGACAATTATTGGATGATTCAAATGAAAAGACCTCCTCATCTAATATATAAGGAGGTCTAGGGTCATACATAATTAGAGACCACAATAACAATAATAATGTAAGGGGCACATAATAATAATAGTGGGTCTCTATGGGGAAAATAGTAACAATATGGGCACTACATGGGTACATCAATATAATAAGTGGGTTGTACTAATAACAATAAGGGGTTACTCTAGTAGTATAGGGGCCTCACACATCGAGTGTTGGATTTGATTTCTCTTTTATTATGACATTATGACATTATCTTATGATGTTTCACTTCTTTCAATTAGTTATGTTTTTGTTATTAATATTAATGCCAATCCATGAAGATCACGAAAGAGGGGACACACGATATAGGCATACAACCAGGGGAAAACCCCTAGTTAGGGGAAAAACCATTCAGGAACTCTTCATTCAGTAGATTCATATGACAGAGAGACAATCAAGACCTTAACCTAAACTTTTCTCCATCCGTCAAGTCAGCCTTTCAGTGGTCTTCTTCCAAAACTGGTCTTCAAGAATAAGAGATTCCTCTTCAAACATAAAAAAAACCGACTCTTGCAATCACATGAAGAAACCTTGGTTCTGCAAACTGTAATGACAAATTTCAACCTCTACGAGTGTGAAGAATTTCAATGATGAGTTAATTTGTGCTTCAGTACTTCGCTGTCTTGTATGCAAACCTTCCCTCCCTTCAACTTCGTTGTCCTTTTTCCAGACCTTCCTGCACTTCAACTTTGTTGTCTTCTATCCAAAAGTTTATGCAATAATAGAGATTTCATCTTCCTGCAAAAACTTCTTCTTTTTGTATAGGAGGTTGGCCCCCTTGTTTTATACCTCAGTCTATAAATATTTTAGACCTCTGAAACTTCGTTATGCTTCTGTGATTTTCAGACTAATCTATCTGTTCCTTCAACTACACCAAGTACACATGGCTATTTATACTTGTTGCTGCCTATAAATGAGTCGACATGAACAAAATATTGATTAAAAGTCGACTTGCAAGGTGACAAAGGCCGACTTGATGGAGGAGAGGTGACACTTAAATATTCTTTTCTATCATGTTCCCAAGAAGGGTTTTTTACATCAAATTTCGACTTTTTGACTCAATAGAAAAATCCTAGAAGCCTGCAATGGATGCTTGACCTATGACTATTGAACCAAGCATGAAACCCATGCTTTAATAAGTCAAATTAGTAATATTAAATTTATTTTGACAATTATATTACCTCATGACTAACGTAAAATTATGAAGAACGACACTAGTTACAATTCTCCAACGCTTCCTCTTAACTAGGTAGGTATTCATAATTACATATATATGGAAGATTCGAGATGAACTACGAAGAGTTCTAGCACACTCAATGTTGTGGACTAGATACCAGACTAGGGTAATCTATCCAGGTGGGACTAAGATGGACTCAAGCTTTCAGCCACTCTAGATACCATCAAGCCTACTAGCTAACCATCAACCCAGGGATCTAGGTGTGTATCCAAAGTCAGAGCTCCTTGACCAACACCACCCTCCATCTTCGGGATGAAGACATCATCGCAACCAATCAGATGTCCTCCCAAGCATTTGCGATTAGATGCTTCATTTCTCCTAATAGACTTAAACCATATATATCCATTTGTTCAAGCATGCTTCCAAAGTGTTCAAACTTTTTGTGGAGAGATTTACCTGCACAAGCACAACCCCAATAAATAATAAACTTTCAAATACAAGTAAACACAAACCTTCGGGGTATTCATTCATCCAGATGTTGCTTATATTATCATCAAGTAAGAAGCTTTCTTCTTTCACTCCTTTAGTAGCACCAAATATAGTCTTGGTTCTTTTCTCAATTCATCTGTAGTGCATTTAGCTTCATTCTTTACTTCAAGAATTTCACTGTCATAATATGCCCTCTCTCTCAACTTGGGGAGATATACTTTTTCTATTCAGGATCCCTTTCAACACAACAACTTCCTTCTTTATAATGTAGGAGAGACTTACAATCTTTCAAGGTTTTATTTCTTTCTCATGTCATCAAGGTCATCTATGTTGATTTTTGGGTAGCATCAGATGTGCTCTAGCTCCGAAATTTTGTGGAGGGGCTAGAAGACATGAGATCTCCAAGATCCATAAATCGTTTGGTGAAATTCCATCCGGATTGTATTTTATTAAAATAATTAATATTTTTAATGGGGTTCCTAAGTCTAAACTTAGGAAGATTAAAATATGAATGGGTATTATTAAAAATATGGGTGAGATGCTTCTAAGAGGCGAGGATCAAGTCTAATTTAATCTTAGCCATTGATTAGAGACTTAATCTCGGCCATTGATTTCTCAACAGGAAAAATATAAATGGAGGCTTGGGGTTAGTTGGAGAACACACACAGGGAGAGCAGCACTTGAGCTAGATCAAAATTATAGGGCATGGTTTGCTGAGAATTTTGGAGTAATCTTCTAGTGCAGAGAGGGGTAGTTCGACAACGAGACCACTTTCCAATGCCGAGAATACATAATAGAAGGTAGTGAAGCACCAGAGAGAGACAACACATCTCCAAGAGGGTGACACAGAGGCTGGAGGGCTGACGCAGTCGCTTAGAGGCAGCGCTAGGGTTTTTGTGAGGCAGATCGGGCATCAGTTCAGCAGATCGATTTCTGAGTTGGGAAGGCTCACTGGGAGGCTGACACAAATCTTAGAGGAGGTGATGTAGTTCCAACATAGAGCTGGGAGTAGCCATTGCTGCACAACACTGGGGACATTGCAGTCACCTGTGGGGTTTGTTCATCCAGTTGCCGGATCTGCCAAAATATCTCTCTCCGGATAGAGGTAATTCTGCCAGGTTTATTCTCTATTGGGTGAGCCAGATTTGGCACCCTAGTTGTATTCAGAAATTTGCTTAATAATAAAACCCTCATATCTGCTACACCGATTTTTCCCCGTTGGGTTTTCCAGGGACATTTAGTCCAAAAATAAATGTGTCCTTTGTGTGGTTGTCTCATTTATTTTTTAGTACTTGATCTGTATAGTGGTGTAGGTTGCAATGTATTTGCATTAATATTTCCTTAATATTTCTTAAAATAACTTGTTAAAATGAAGAACACAAGTAGGTAATGCACACCAGTTTACTGCAGTAGGATTTCTGGTTTGTTAGATTCATAAATGTTCACAATCTATGCTTATCGAACATCCTCAACATCTTGAAGATCATGTACCTGCAAATATTTTAATAAAAAGTACAACCAAAAGAAAATATACAAAGCATTATATCAAAATGAAGACATTCACACTTTAGACATTAGATACCTATACCTAGATAGCAAGGGTTACATCTTTTTATACTTTACCAACTTGCTAGGATTTTATCATAAACCCTAGACTTCTATTAACAAGCCTCAAATAATATAATTTCAAGATAGACTTTACTAAGGTTTTTGTTATAAACCCTAGATACGATGATAATCAATTTATCCTTTTGGCATATGTATATCTAGGGTTTCATCATTGAAACTTATATCAATACTTACTTAGGTAAACCCTAGAAACAAATACTACTACATCAAAGATAGGTACATAATGATCTAGATTAAGTTAGGGTTTTGATTGAGCGAAAGAATACTTTCCTAGGGTTTCATTCCTAGGATTTCCTTTTATAAGGGTTTTGCTTATAAACTCTAAATTACCAAACCCTAAGAGACTAGGATTTTAACTTATCCACAACAAACCCTAACTTATTATAGTCTTAATGAACTAAGGTTTTTGTTTATAACAAATACTAGGATTCTGTCATAACAGTGCCAAAACCTTAAATCTTATAAGAATGGAATTTTCTTTATTGGACATTTTACTAATAACCTTAGAGGATTAGGGATTCAACATCATTGTTAGCATATCTTAAACAAGGATAAAGTTTCATTATACAAACCCTAAGTAAAATAGGGTTTCATCGACATACCCTTAGGTTAGGGTTTTACAATGAACCCTAAGATTTAAAACTTAGGCATGAAATACTTTAGTAATATAAAGTAGAGAAATTTAAAATGATCATACTTTCAATGAACAAAACTTTTTACAAACCTTATAGGGTTTCCTTGAAGTACTCCCTCTGAATTTGAGCCATAATCTTTATACTTGTAACAACTATAGCCAAGAAAAATATGCGATACGAACAACATGATTTTTATATGATAATCTAGGGCTTCCATAAACAATGGAGGATGGAATGCTAGGGTTTCCAATTTCAAACCCTAGATTTAGTAAGGATCAAGTTATTCTTTTTTTCAATCAACAAGGGGTTTATCCTACATCCTAGATTACCTAATGAACAACTTTCTAACCTTAAAATCATATAAGCATCTAGCCCTAAAATATCTCAAGTTAGATCATTAACAAATAAATGTATTATGCATACCCTACAATAATGTACCTCTATTTTCCATGATCATAGAGGGTGTTATAAGATTTGTTATAAGGCCTGCTATTAGATGCCATGCTCTTCCAACTTGATCTCCAAGAATGAAGAATTCTAACAAGGATACCTTGCTCTACCCAAATTCTGATGGGAATTTTTTGTTGTAGTTTTCTTTTCTTGCTTTAGAACTTCAGAGATTATATGTGCTACTCCTTTTATCACTCACTGCTATCGGACAATTAAAGAGATTTTCTATCCAGGAGACTATTCCTTCTTATGGCTTAGAGATGCTAATCATTGTTTACAACTTCTCCTAGATGTCAGTGACTCCTTCAAAGGATGCCCTTCAAATGATAACCACTACTACATTTCTTGAGATGATCTTTGCTTTAAAACAATTGTTGAAAATTATTGAGGAGGCTTCAAAAGTTGTTTTAATTGTCCAGAATTCGAGTTGTATATATATACATGTGCTCAGGATGACTGTTCTTTTTGGTTTCCAAGGTCAACCTCACTTTCACTTTTCGGTCCTCTAAATATATATATGTGTGTGTGTGTGTGACTGCCTTATTTTTAATGTATAAAATATATAGTGACCTTTTTGTGCACATGATCTCAGCTTCTTCCTGTAGTAACAATAACTTCAACGTATTCTTTTAAGGACCTTCTTTTGATCAAAACTTGTGGTATCTTTATGGAGAACTCGACTTGGATTCCTTTATTGTTGTGACTATTAAGTTGCGGCCTAATCACCCATGTTTGATGCTTAATAAAATATGTAAGGATTTATTATTATGAATACGTTTTCTTCTTCAGGATGCTTGATCTTTTATTGTTTTAGCCTTTCAGTCCATGTAAACATAGACTTTCGTTCCTTCTTGCACAAGGCGATGGTCTTAATTACTTTGGAAAAGACTAATAGAGTGTACCCAAAATTTGTTTTCCTCTTTTCTAGACACTCAGTCTTAAATGATTTTGACTTTCTTCTTAGTTCTGAAGCCTTTTGTCACCTTTTTACTGCCCCTTTTGTCATAAAACCAAGCTCTGATACCATGTTGAGAAATTTGGGGCATCAAGTGTTAGATTTGATTTATCTTTTATTATGACATTATCTTATGATGTTTCACTTCTTTCAACTAGTCATGTTTTTGTTATTAAGATTAATGCCAATCCATGAAGATCACAAAAGAGGAGACAAAAGATATAGGCAGACAACCAGAGCAAAACCCCTAGGTAGGGGAAAACCCAGTGAAGAACTCTTCCTTTAGTAGATTCATATGACATAGAGACAACCAAGACCTTAACCTAAACTTTTCTCCATCCATCAAGTCAGCCTTTCAATAGTCTTCTTACAAAACTGATCTTCAAGAATAAGAGATCCCTCTTCAAACATAAAACAATTTCGGCTCTTGCAATAATATGAATAAACCTCGGTTCTGCAAACTATAATGTTAAATTTTGACCTCTGTGAGTGTGAATAATTTTGGTCCTGAGTTAAGCTGTGCTTTAGTACTTCGTTGTCCTGTATGCATACCTTCATGCACTTCATGTTTGTTGTCCTTTATCCAAATCTTCCTGCACTTCAACTTCACTGTCTTGTATCCAAACTTTTCTACAATAATAGATATTTCATCTTCTTGCAAAAAAATTAGCTTTATGTATAGGAACTTGGTCCCTTTGTTTTATACCTCAGTCTGTAAATATTTCAGACCTCTGAAACTTCACTATGCTTCCGTGATTTTTAGACTGATCTATACGTTCCTTCAACTGGGCCGAGTACACATGTATATTTATACTTGTTGCTGCCTATAAATGAGTTGACATGAGCAAATGATTGATTTAAGGCCAACTTTCATAGTGACAAAGGCCGAATTGATGGCAGATAGGTGACACTTAAATATTATTTTCTATGATGTTCCCAAGAAGGGGTTGTTACATCAAATTTTGACTTTTTGACTCAATAGAAAAATCCTAGAAGCCTACAATGGAGGCTTGATCTATGACTATTGGCCCAAGCATGAAACCCATGATTTAATACATCAAATTAATAATAATAAATTTCTTTTGACAAATATATTACATCATGACTTATGTACAATTATGAAGACCGACACTAGTTACATTTCTTCAACATCCTATGCGGGGACTAAAATGAGAAAGCCTTTAATAAGTTATCACCTTATGCCATATATGTACCCAAAAATAGTCAAATTAATGCATGGATGACTCCTTAATTGGTGAGTAATCATCCCTGAAAGGAGTTTAGAGTATCGTGTATCCTCATTACAGGAAAGACATTCCACCAAAGTGCCACATAAGTAGTGCCAACACATCCACTAATGCCTCTAAATATTTAGATGTTGCCTTCTGAGATGTGAATGGTGTCCATAAAGATAATCATGCCTCCAAATATGAAAATATGCTTGGGTGAATGTGAATATGCATCAAAAGTAACTGTAATGAAGAATGACACCTCCATAATCATGACAATGTTACATTACCTCCAATGCCTATGATCTAATGATGTCAATTGGATCCATATAGGTATTGCATGCACTTTTAGGATGTAATAAAACTTTAAAATCTTCTCAATACAATTGTTGTGAAACCAACATGAATAGTAATTAGTTGATGGATCAAACACCTTCATCACCCCCAACATCACAGTCCAAATGTCCTTATCACATTACATAGTTCTTCAAAAAACTAGCTCTATAAATAGAGGAATAAGCCAAGATGTCAAAGGGAACAATAAATAACCCCTGCTTTAATGTTAATAGAGATTATTATTCCTTCTAAATACTTTATTCCAATAGGGCCAATTGCGTCAATTTTAATGATGCTTGAGAAATTTCCCATTCATGGGAAACTCAATATTTTGTCTATCCAAATCATTGAGATAGAAAATGTTCAGTCCAATAATTACTTTGACCCTGAAAGGTCCAAGCCATTACCTATCAAAATTCTAATGATCCTTTGGTTTATCATGTTGTTTGTCCCACTGAAGCACACGATCTCCTTACTTAAACTTTTTGGGATGGGTTTTTTTATTGAACTACTTCTTGGTTCCTTCTTGGCTTGCTATGAATCTATGATGAGTTGCACTCCAATGTTCATCTACCTCTACAAGTTGACCAATCCTTTCTTGAATTGCTTCTTCATTAATGGTGAAGTGATGAAACATTTTATACATTGTGATCTTCAAATGAATAGGAGAAATGACCTACATCCCATAAATAAATTCAAAGGACCTTTTCCCAGTGGTTCGGTTCTTTGTATTTTTCTCATCCCAATGCAAACTTGAGTTGGTTGTCGCCACTTATTTTCTTATCTCTAACTAACTTCTTTATGATCCTTATCAATTTTTTGTTACTTGATTTCACTAGTCCATTGCCCTATATATAAGAATTTTATTAAAGGGAAAGCATTGTGCCATAATCAAGACAAAGCTTAACTAAATCAATGAATTTGAAGGCTTAAGAATTTGTGTTATTTGTTAGGACATTGAAACAAGTGATGGTATTCTCTTCCAATAATTTTATGACCACCTCCTTTGTAGTCGTCTTGGTTGGAATTGTGCCTACCCTTCTAGTGAAGTAATTTATGATTGTTAAGATGTTTTTGTATCAATTTCTTGAGTTGGGTTGGAATTCTCCTATAAAATGCAATCCCCACAATTTAAATGAAGCTTTTACCA
Source organism: Pinus taeda (assembly GCA_000404065.3). Taxonomy (NCBI): domain Eukaryota; kingdom Viridiplantae; phylum Streptophyta; class Pinopsida; order Pinales; family Pinaceae; genus Pinus; species Pinus taeda. Next base: position 111,947 of record APFE030730225.1, read on the forward strand.
TGCATGGTTGTAGAGACAATGACGCTATCTTCGTCTTGCCTACAAAAAATTGTCAAGGTCCACATGCTGTCACAAATTTATGAACATCAAAAAATATAAAATGCTAATAATAACTAGCTTTTAGAATTTTATGTGTGGTTGTTTTCGTTGTGAAGTGTCCACCACAAAATCCACTACGCATTTCATTCATCAATTTTGAGGTTCAAGAGGATCAACACATTAAAAAATAAGTTCATTTGTGTTTATCGAACCAAATCTTTCTTCCATGAACAATACTTAGATGCATCCAATCATAATTCTCTTCTCTTGGACCATGTTATGTGATCTATACAAAACAAATTTTGTAAACAATAAATGGTATCTCCATACCATTCACTTTTTTTCAAATCTTCACGAATGGCTAGAACTACCAAAATCTTGTTGCCATTGAAGTGCTTCTTCATTATTTTCTATGAGCAACTTAGCCAATCCTTTTCTTTCACTTATGTAGTGGGTTCAAACTCCAACTCATACTCATGAATCTTAGAAATCCAATTTCCTCTTCTTTCCAAACAATTATGTTGAATAAGAATATATTTGACTCCAAGATGAGGCAAGAATGCAATTACCTTGGAGTTTCCAATATATCTTCTAAAAAGCTTCAAATATCACACTAATTCATATGCTTGTTTTTCTAGATTGAATATTCTAATTAAGTTCCTCCCATGATTCTACTCATGAATGTGATGGGTTGCTCCAAATTTTTATCATTTTTTTGAAGGATCCCTACAATAGTGTATTTAGAAGTAAAAGAAAAAAATGAAAAATTCTTTGACTATTTAGGGACTACTACAAGTGAAAAATATATAGCTTCTTTGATTTTCTACAACACTTCTTTTCTTTATACATTCCACTTTACTTCTTGATATTTTTCCAACTTCATAGAAATGGGGTTCACAATTTTGACAAATTTGGGTATGAATCTTCTGATGAAATTAATTTTGCTAAAAGGCATTAGATTTCCCTTTTATTAGTAGACAATGGCACTTCTTGGGTCCCTTTATCTAGATCATTTTGACATTTTTATATCATCAATATGGCCTAAAAACTTACTCTCATCAACTACAAAAATATAATTTATTTGGATAAATAGAAATACCATATTCTCTAAATCTTTCAAATGCTTTTTTGAGATAATGAACATTTACATTTCTATCCTTAGAAAAAATTGTAAGATCATTCTTATACATGTTGAAGAATGTAACTAGGTTCGGTCTTCATAACTGTATTTGAGTCACAATGAAATGTACTTATGAAAAATAATTTTATTATTATTATTATGACTTATTAAAGCATGGGTTTCATGCTTGGGTCATCATGTTTTAGGTCAAAGTCCTCGTTGAGGACTTCTAGGATTTATTCTAAGTCATTAGAGTCATTTTCCATTTAAAGAGACCATTCTTGGGCTTTTGAATAATGTAAAAATAATTAATATTGAGTCAAATATGTTATTTTTCCCCTCCAGACCAAGTCAGCCTCAAGGAGATAAAGTCGTCTTCAAGAAGGGTAATTGAACCTCACTAGAAGGCTATATATATAGAGTAGTTCTATTCATTTTTCACATACAAGTTCGATCTCTAAGCCAAGGCAACTAAACAGTGCGAAGTTGGAAAAGAAGCTAGAAAAGGGTACGGAATTTGAAAAGGAAGAATACATCAAAAACAAAGTTTTGGGCCGTCTATCTCTCACCCAAGTGAAGTATCTAGGAAGATCGAAGTCTTTATTTCCAAGTCAAAGTTGTTATTGTTGATAGTTGCTGCCAAGTCGAAGTTGTTTCTACTAGGTCGAAGTTGCTTCTAGAGAGTTATCATCTACAGAAGGAGGAAAGGGATGAATTGGTGTGAAGGAAGTATGTGTCTAGGTCAAGAGTCTTGGATTATCTTGTGAAACTATTGAAGGAAGCATTGTTGACTGGGTTTTCCCCTAGATAGGGTTTTTCCATGGTTGTCCGCTTATATCTGGTGTCTGTGATCTTTGTGCTATTGTTTTGGTAATTGCTTGATGAAATAAAAGATAAAATAAGAACATAAAGATAAGAAAGTCACAAGTAATTATCTATATAAATAAAATATTTCTGCCTTTCTGATTTTCTAACATGGTATTAGAGCTAAGGTGAAGAAGGAAAAATTAAGTTTGGGGATCTATTGAAAGGAGTCTAAGAAACCTCAAAAAGGATTGAGCAATAGATCATATAAGGAGATAAGCTTACTACCTTCAAGGACATTGTCTAACACAATAAAGGGAGGAAACAAATTAGAAGGAGCATCAAATTAAAGGTCATGGAAGAAAAGAATTGATCTCATTCTTGATAAGAACGAAGTCTTGGATTTGGTCAGAGGAAAAGTGAAGAAACCTACATAAGGATCTAATGATGCAAATAAAGTAAACTTTAGAGAGTCAGAAATATTGGTTATGAATTTAACGGTAGAAGGTATAAAGGAAAATCTTGTCCCATACATTTCTAACATAGACCATGCTAAAGAAATGTATGTAGCCTTATCAAAATTGTTCACTATCAAGAACATCAGTCAAGTAGCAAGTCTTAAGAATGAACTAAGGACCACAAAAATGACAAAATTTGACACTGTGGCTTCTTTGTAAGGATAGTTAGAATTAGAGATGACTTTCAAGCCATAGATGAGATTGTACCTGAAAAAGAGCTAGCGATTACTGCATTATTGGGATTGCCACTTACTTGGAGTGCTTTTGCTTTAGGAATCAAAAAATAGAAAGAAACTCCATCATTCAAATAATTATGGAATGTCTGCAGCCAAGAACAAATGAGAATCTCATTAGTAATCAATGTTGAAAAATGTAACTAGGTTTGGTCTTCTTAAAATGTATTTGTCAAAATAATTTTTATTATTGATACAATGACTTATTAAAGCATGGGTTTCATGCTTGGATCATCATTTTATTAGTCAAAGTCCCCACTGAGGAATCCTAGGATTAATAAAGAGTTAATAAAGACATTGTATATTTTATGAAACCCTTCTTGGGCTTTTGAACAATGTAAAAATAATTATTTTTGAGTTAAAAATAAATTATATAACCTCCACACCAAGTCGGTCTCGAGAAGATCAAGTCGGCCTCAAGGAAGTTAATTCGACCTTATTAACTTTTGGGATCTTCTATGCTTAAGAGCAATTTACTTCAATTTTCTTGTTAGCCCAATATCAATATCCACTTTAGCAATCACATCAACATGATAGTAAAATGCAGATAGAACATAAACATAAATAGTAGTAGACAAGCCAAGACAAGAGGACACAAGATGTGGCACCAACCAGGGACAAACCCCAATGTGGGGAAACCCTTGATCAATTCTTCTTATATTCTTCAATAGTTCAATAGGGAGAGAGATAGTTCAAATAGACAAAACTGATATTTTATGACAACAACGGTAAAGCCTTGACCAAAGAAGTAAATGCTGGTCAAACAGGTCAAAATCTTCCTCTAAATGGCTTGGTCAAGCCCATTCAACTTCAACATCCAACAATTAGCTCAATCAGCCCAAATGCTACTCAGAATAATGATATCATTTTGCTAAGGATGACTGTTCTAGTTAGGGAACTTGTTGCAACCTGAATTCTTATGACAGTCTTCACACAATCCCCAAGAGTGCTGTGGCATACCCTTTAGGAGTTCATCAATCCATTAGCCCTTCAGAAAACATTGCTGCAACATATTAGCACTGTGGTTTGCTACATTTCTGGTTAGGGCATGTTAAGTAGCCTTAGTTCAACACACAGTCAGGAGACAAGTCCTTTTAGGACTACAGTTTACCTTCGAGATATATCTCTCATGCCACACTGCCCTCTGAAGGTGCTGTCCACCATTGACAGTCCTTAACACAACCTCAGTTGTGTGCTATGGCCTGCAGCCTAGCACAACAACTAGCTGTAGCTTTCGACATTCCCAAATGATACCCAAACAGTCTCAAACATCAGCGTTTCCTTCCTCATGAACTCGGCCAAGCTGACAACACTTATGTGCATTCAAACACATACATAAATAGACTTGAATTTCTCCTCCTTGTGACTGCGAATTCCCTGTCTAGAATATACACCTAAACCAGACTTAGGTTCATGCACAAGAACAACCTGATTCAATGTTGTCAATACCCACGTTGTCTAGACTCCTTCACGCTATGATAAGATCCCTTCTGCTGCTATGGCTAGGGCTCCTCTTGACTGCGGCTTAGGGTTCCCCTTGAATAAGGATAAGAGATCCTCTTGATTGCAGATAAGAGCTCCTGTTGATTGCGGATAAGAGCTCCTCTTGATTGCGGATTAGGGTCTCTCTTGAATGTGGCTAGGTCTCCTCTCTGACTATGGCTAGATCTCCTTTCTTGACTGCGACTAGGGCTCCTTAGATATCTCTTTCCACCAGTCGTTCTTGTGAGAAGACATACCCAAATAAATGGATAAAGAGATCATGAGATAATGTGCGCCTCAAATGACTTGAGACCTCCTCTATTTAAATGCAACGTTGAGGTTGAGCTGGGGGTAAAAGTGTTTGTTTAGCTTGTAGGTCAACCTTGAAAAATTGTCAATATTATGAATAAATGCATATCTCCATAAATACCTGTCAGAATCGGATGATATTTAGATCAATCCTACACCTCTCAGAGAGAGGAATCCAAGAAAAATATCAGCTACCATAAATAAGGTGATTCACATGGAGTTTGGCCCTAGTTTCCAAATTTAATAGACCTCCTTGGAAGGCTATATATACAAGGAAGTTCGACTTCATTTGAGCATCTCACTCTCTAAAGCATAGTTCGATATTTGGAAGTTGGAAGATGGAAGCTAGGAAGAAGTGTGAAGTTGAAGGAAGGGTCCAAAAGGAGTGTGAGTTGGTTCTAGGTGAAAGAGAAGAAGAAAATTGAAATTTTGGTGCCTCTCTTTCTCTCTCGTGTGGGATGCTTTAGGAGATCGAAGTCTCCTTGTCTAGGTCAAATATGTTGCTGATGCTGGAAGCTGCCAAGTCAAAGTCACTAGGGTCGAAGTGTTGCTGCTGTTAGGTTGAAGGTTGGATCGAAGAAGGAGAGGATGGCTTGGTGTGGAGGATATCTTTGTCTAGGTAGAAGAGTCTCAACAAAACTATTGAAGGAAGAGATTTTGATTGGGTTTTCCCCAAGATAAGGGTTTTTCCCTGGCAGAGTGCATACATCTTGTGCCTTCTGTTTTTGTGATCTTCATGAACACATAATTTGGTAATTGCTTGATGAAATATAATATAACAAATAAGTAAAAGAAACCAACATAATTCACAAGTAATTATCAAGAAAGAGAAATCTAACCCTAATCCTAATAGCGTTGATTTCTCAACATGGTATTAGAGCTAAGGTCTAAGAAGATTGAATATCACCTCGTTGGATTAAAGGAAATGATTTCTCCCTCTATGATAAGAATGGGATTCCCTTCTAGAGGGAGATGGATCGAGAAGATTGTCTACTACTTATTCAACAAGGTCATAAGTCAAGGGTTCTTAACTTCACCTACAAGATCCCTCAATGATGATAATGCATGGATCATTGACAGTTGAGCAGCAAGGCATATGACAAGGGAAAGTAAGAAACTACAAATACTATTAGAGGAACCATCCTCTCATCCAGTGGAATTGGGAGACAACAAAATCTATGCTGTTAGAGGTATGGGATCTACATCTTTGAAGCTGGAGAATGCAACAAAACTACATCTCAACAACATACTATATGTTCCAGGTTTGAAAAATAATTTTCTTTCAATTTCTTTCTTAGAAGATAAGGGGATAGAGTTGCTTTTGTTGATGAAAAAGTCTTGGTATGGGGAAAAGATTCTAGTATTGATAAAGATAGGGTCATTGGAATTCGTGAAAGAAGTTTGTATAGCGTCATTACACCATCTACGCAAGCCCTAGTTCATATGGAAATATATCCTATTGAGCTATGACATAGAAGATACAGCCATATTCACTATAAAGTCATTCCTACTCTTAAACATCTAGTTCATGGCATCCCCGATATCAAAGAAGATCGTGAAGTAGTTTGCAAGGGATTCTCTTTGGGAAAACATACAAGAAAACCATTTTCAAATAGTGAAACAAAGTCTAAAGAAATATTAGACCTCATCCATTTTGATGTGTGTAAGCCCATGTCTGAAAAATCACTTGGAGGTGATCTTTACTATGTAACATTTATTGATGATCACTCTAGAAAGACATGGCTCTATCTTCTCAAGAAAAAGGATGAAGTATTTGAGAAATTCAATGAGTTTAGATGTGAAGTGGAAACCCTAACCGAAAGAAAGATAAAAACTTTGAGATCCAACAATGGTGGGGAATACACTTCTAAATAATTAATTGCATATTGTAAAGAAGTAGGAATTAAGAGGGAGCTTATTGTTCCCTACTATCTCGAACAAAATGGAGTGGCCGAAAGAAAGAATAGGACAATTGAAGGTGTACGAACAATGCTACTTGGTCAAGACTTGCCTAAGTTTCTATGGGGAGAAGCAGAAATGACATCCATATATATTCAAAATAGAAGTCCTCATAGAATTCTCGATAATATGACACCCGAGGAAGCATTCATAGGAAAGAAGGCAAGTGTGGACCATCTCCGCTTCTTTGGGAGTCCTGCATATATCCATGTTCCAAAGGACAAGTGAAAGAAGTTGGATTCTACAAGCATTAAAGGGATATTCGTTGGCTATAGTCTCTACTCAAAGGAATATATAATCTACATCAAGGAAGGGATAATTGCGATTGTTTTTTTTTCCAAGGAAAAAAATCGGTAACCTTTTATTAAAGAATTAATGAAAAGTTACACTAGCAGATGCAATGAAGCATTCAGAAAAACTGCCACTTGGGCACGAGTGCTGACGCCCCCGCGCAACGTTAGAAGACTAACGTGCACAATGAGAAAGAGAAGAGAAGGGAAAGAGCAAGAAAAGAGGGAAAAAAGGCTCCAGCAATGAGCAAAACTCATGCTTCATGTTTTTCGCCCCTTTTTCTTTTCGACCTTGCGCCACTCACCCAGAGTGGGCTCGATCGAAGCAATGACTAACTGTGTTGTTTCGTTCGGCTGCCCTGATTCTTTGTCCGAGTCTGATGTATCTGAGTGGTGATGCCGTTTGTTGCCTCCCATGCTTTGATCCACGCTTGTCATCTCTGCTTTGTCTTGCTGGGTCTCTGCCTGATTTGTATGTGGCTGTGGATCCTTGTTGACTGCTATATTTTCCTTCTGGTTTTCTATTTCAACTTCCTCTATGGTGGTATCATCCTCTTCTGCTTCTGTTTCTTCCTCTTCTGTTACCGAAGGGGCTTTCTTTCGTGCGGTTCTCCTCTTTAAGACTTCATCTAAGTTCTGCCATCCTTTGGGCTTCCTTTGTTGTGGCTTGCTCTTGCTGGGACATGCATTGAGCAAATGACCTGTTTGTTGACATCCCCTGCACCTGAATGCTGTGTTCTCATAGTCCAAAGGTTGTTTCCACTGAATATTGTTAAAATTCAGGATGATGCATTCAAGTAGTCCTTGGTTGAGATCTACCTCGACGCATATCCTAGCAAAAGTAAAAATTCCTTTTAAATGTCTATCTGTATCAATCTTTAACATTCTTCCAAGGGTATTCCCTATAGCTGATAAGGTCTTGAAGTGCCAAAAGTGTATTGGTAGATTATGCAACCTTACCCATACTGGCATCCTTGATACCACCATAGAATTGGCATCAAACTCTGGAAACCATGGGGTGACAAATAATCCCGCACTGCCCCAGAACCATGGTCCTTCATTGAGAATTTTTTCCTTTTCTTCGACTTCGAGGAATATTACTATGAAGAAGCCCTTCGAGCAGAGGTGGATCTGGCAGTTTTTTGTCCAGACCGTGTGAATCCATTGATACAAAGCCTCAGTTTTAGGCCAGAACCCGTTAAATCTACAAATAACAGCTTTTTTTTCCAGATCTGAAAAAATGCACTTTACCTCTGGAATATCCAGCGAGATGGAGGGGCTCTCTGGCATTTGATCCACGATATACTGCCCCGGCGATATATTGACCACTGCAAGTTCTTTCCCCTTTGGAGGTTCTTTCCCTTTGGCTGCATCACGATAGGTGCCTGTAGGTTTTGATGTAGATCCCTTTGACCCACCTCGCAAACGGTGATTGAGGATAATTGTTGAGTCCTTTGCGACTCTGTAGTACTGGAGTGTGTGATGTTCCTGCATGCATACCCCAGAAAATATTAAGATTTGAAAAGCAACTGGGATTCCCAGTTTGTCCTGGATTTTTTTTTTAAGCTCCAGAACCCTCATGCTTCCCCAGATTTGCAGACAAAAATGCCTGCCTTCTGTTGATCTGATGAAAATTTGTTGCGCTGCATAGAGTATAGGGTCTTCAAAGCACCGCGAGACCAGGTCCCTACTCCTTCCCCTTTCTGGATCCACAGCTTTTTCATTTAAAATTTGCCCTGGGACTGCCGATCGAACCCACGGCGTACCGAAATGGGGCAGCGAATCTGGTATATGCCTTACTCCTCCATAATCGCAGTCAGATTTTCCTTGTCTGTGCAATGCATTCTCGGGTGTTGGCAAACGAGACCTATCAAGAATCGATTGAGTTGGGGTTCTGTGGTTCGATTCGTTGAGATCCTTTTCCGCAGCAGATCCGATCCAGGGCCCTAGGGGTGCGTCGAGGTCATAGTATCCTGTGGCCTGCCGTCTTGCAGAACCGTAGCAGAGCAGGTTTGTTGTGTCCGCGGCGGCGCAGAGAGACCCTCTTGAAACCCTAGATCCATGCTTCGCCGCCATCGCTC